>PVKU01000183.1:0-162202 GCA_004027475.1 Anoura caudifer
GCTGGCAAAAGGCGAATTTATTAACGAGTGCAGTCATATATATAGGCAACTAGAAAAGTCTAAAAATAGCACAAGATTTATATGTAAGCTATAAGGTTTAAAAGCTCCTACAGGCATAGCCGCAGGGGGTACTTTGCAACAGTAAACATCCTGATAGGTACATTGTTTAAGTATTCCTTTGAACTTCCCTTGGGAACAAATCTGATAACGAGGCAGGCAGAACAATGCAAGGAGATTAATGCCCTGAGGCCGAGGACCAGGCCCATACATCATTTTCACAATGTCAGACCCTTACTCTCAACCCCTTAGCAGGCACAATAGTTCCCTACAGGTGGCCCACATTTAAAATAATAAATCAACTCAGTTTTTAGGTTTTAGCTAACATTTTCTGTGGAAATATTTACAGGGAAGAAGTCAAATGAAAAAGCAGAATTCACTTAATAGAAATATACTTTCATTCAACTTAGAATGCCTCTATTTAGGATTATAATGTATGTAATACTGAAATAAATGTTATTCAGCATTTTTACAATCAACAGTAATTGTCATTGCATACATGTTTAAATGATCATCTCATTTTGCCATACATAGTCTAGTCTCCTATTTGTGAGTTGTCTCTTGGCTTGATTATCTTACATAGGAGCTATCTGGGAGAAATACAGATAAATGTCCATAAAGGTCTGTCTCTCACTTCTTAAAATGCTGTTTATTTTGATATCACATAAATGAATCCTTTGGGCCTGAATGATGTATCATACTCTAGGAAATAACATAGAGCATTCTTTATGTACATTATTAACCTAAATAGAAGCATTCAGGGTTCAAAACCAGATTTAGGGTTGACACTATTGACAGTGTACCAGTTGTTACTATATACCATTTTATATAAAGGAGCTTCCTGATTTAACTGTTTTACTTTATTTTTCAGATCTTTTTGTTGTGTCTGTGATTACTTTGTATGCTTTCATATTATTCATCATGTTGCATCCAGTTGCCTCAATTGACCAGGTTCTTCAGGTAAGGCTTAATTTCAGCACATCAATATTATTGCTTGTCTGAGGAGTGATAGTATCTGGGACAGTAACTGAGAATGACACATTAGTATTAATTTACACCGCAAGTGAGACTTGTGGAGGTTTGAGACTTGTGGAGGTTTGCGATGCCTTAAAATCTGTCCCTCCACTCTTACTTTACTGGGGAAAGAGACTAGACTTCTATGTTTCTTTTTTCCAGGACTTCCTCTTTCTGAATTTTCTAAGATACAGTTATATGAGTCTAAAGATAACCTGTAATGAATAAAAAACATAATTAAAACAGCAGCTTTTATTGACTCTACTTGGTATTTTATTTTTATTTCCTGTCTCTTCAGTCTGCTTTTGGTTCCATTTTCCTTTACCTACAAATAAATGTCTCTTGGTCTTTAAGAACAAAAAACTTTGATTCTGTTATTTGATTTGTCCCTTACCAACCTACTTTTTTTTTAACCTATTTCTTGAGAATGATGCAATAGTTATATACAAAAGATATGCACACATTTAAGTTGTTAAGCATAATAACAACAAAATAACACCCTTAAGCCCATTATCAAACCTAAAAAAGGCCGCATCACTAACACAAGGCACTGTTGTCCAAGCGCCCTCAGGGAACCCCCATTCTGATTTTGACCTCATTGTCTTGCTTTCATACTTACAGGTATAAAGTCATAAAAGACAGTTTTGTTTGTTTTTGAACTTTATGAAAATGGTATCTTGCTATCTGTGTTCTTCTGTGATTTGCTTTTCCCCTGTCAGCATTGTTTCTGAGATTCGTCCATGCTGGTACACACATTTCATTTTTACTGTGATACAGTGTTCCACTGTGGGATTATACTATAATTCATTTCTCCATTCTTGGTTGTTGAATAGTTGGGTTATTTTCTTTTCCTATGTTAACAGGACTATGTGAACATTCTTGTGCATGTCTCTCAGTGTGAGGGAATGAGAGGTGGTGAACCCAAGAGTGGGGATGGGGGTGGTACATCTGAGGTACAGATATCAAGAGTGTGGTGCATTGCTGTAGAGAATTTAAATACGGCAGTTAAGCCCACTAAAAGTCCATCTTTTAAAAATATCACCATATGCTGGGAATTTTAAACAATGTCAGAGATAAAATACTACCACTACCACCCACTCTTCCTTGCTGTACCACTAGTGGGGAAGGGTTCTCTGGTTTGTCGCAGTGTAAACTGGGGCTTGTGCTCTTCAGCTTTCTCAGATGTGCCAAGTTGTTTTCCACAGTGATTGTACCAGTTTATACTTTCATCAGTGTATCAGATCCATTGTTACACATCATTGCTCACTTGTCCAGTGGATGTAAAGTGTTATATCATGATGGTTTTAATTTGTAAATTATAAATTTTAAGTTGCTAATGGGGTTGAGCATTTTCATGTGTCTGTTGGCCATTTGTATTTACTTTGTGAATTGCGTAATTATGCTTTTTATTCTCCTTTTTTCTATTGGGATGTTGTCTTTTTCTTATTTTTAAGAGTTCCTAATGTATTTGACTACATATAAATAAATAATTTCTTCCAGTTTAGGCTTTTCCTTTGTTTATAGTATCTTTAAAACAGTTTTATAATTTTACAGTAGTCAAGCTTAGCAATTTTTTTCTTTATGTTCTGTTTTTTGTGTCTCAGTTTGGCAGACTTGTTTATCAGAATTATATAGATACTTTCATAGTCTTTAAATTCATCTTTATATATAATTTTATATACAGCTTTTGAAATGGGCATCAGATTTCTTCGTTCTCCTCTTAAATGCCCATTTGTTTCAGTATTATTTGTTGAATAGTCTCATCTTTGTCCACTGATCCTTCAGTGAGTGATATCTCTGTCCTCTCAGTTTTTCGTATGTGTAACCATCGCCTAATAGGGGCTCTGTAGTCTCTTCTTCAGTTCTCTCTTTCTCTATGCCAGTACCACATTGTCTGGATTATTAGGATAGTATAAGAAATTCCAATACATGGACTCCTCTCCTCACTTCATATTGTCGTTTGTCGTTACCTTTCTGTTTGCTCTTCAGCTTTTCCTCCTCCATGTAAATTTTAAGTTTAGCTTGTCAAGTACCAGGAAAAGCCCTCTTGGAATTGTTATTAGGAATAAATTTGAGGGAAAATTGACTTAGTAGCACTTTCTATGAACAATATTTCATTCCATTTCTTTAGGTCTTCTTGTATGTCTTTCAATAAAGTGTGACAGCTTTTTTCCTGAATATTTTAATATAAGTTTTTGTTAGATTTATTTCTGGGGTATTTTTTTTGTTCCTCTGATAAATACCTGTTTAAAATTACATTTCCTAATTCTTTTATGCTAGTAATAAGCAGTACTGATGGCTTGTATATTCATCTTGTATTTAGCAGGCTTATCAAGCCTGCTAAACATTTTTAGATTCTCTAGAATTTTCTCCTTTAGATAGTCATCATCTATAAACAACAGCAAATGTTTTGTTTTTGACATTTCAGTACTTATACCTTGTATGTGTTCTTCATGTCTACTAACTTTATTAATGTTGGTTGTGATGGTAGTGATATGCTTGTCTTGTCTTTGACTCTAAAGGGAATGAGCTTAATATTTCACCATTGGATATATTATGGGCTATAGGTTTCTGGTATATACTCTCTGTCAGGTTCCTTCTATAGTGTGATTGCCATAAAATAGATGATTAGTTTTATCTAGTACTTTTTAACACCTACTGAAATGATCACACAGTTTTTCTTCTAGAGAATGTGGTGAATTGTAGTTAGAATGGTATTCAAATGTTGAATTAACATTGTATTCCATAGACCCAATTTGGTCCCGATGAACTCTCTGGATTTGGTTGCTATGATTTTGTTTAGGATATTTGCTTCTGATTACATGAGTAAGATCAGACTTAATTTTCCTTTGTTCTATATTATTGAGAGGTTTGCTATCCAGGAGCCCACTAAGAGTAGCCTGGTTAGAACAAAAAACATTCCTGATTCCCCAGGAAATCCCAGGGGATTTAGAAGCTCTCTGTGAGACACTTCTATCACCGAAGAAATTACAGGAATTTAAGGGCCAGGTGTCATGAACCAGGGACAGAGACCAAATATATATTTCTTAGTATGATGCCCACCATTCTGGTTAAGCTACTCTTGTCTTTTGCCTGGATTACTATAGCAGTCTTTACCCCTCAAATGCTTCTTGCTAGAGTCATAGGTGTTTTTCTAAAACATTAGATCATATCACTCCTCAGTATCTATCACAGTAATCTCAGTGAACATTTGCTAACCAAAAGGATGAATGCATGAGTGAGATTTTTTTTCTTTTGCTTTTTTAGGCCTTAGAAATTAATCACAGATTTTAAAGTACAAACTTAGATCATATTTCTTAAATTGATCTGCATAGTCCTTTTGAACTTGTCTTTATAACAGTTACAGAGATTTGAGTACCATAATCATTATTAGATCAGTATCTGCTTCAATGTTTAAAGACAGAGTTTTATTTTAAAATAGGGACTTGTTAGAAATGTGTGGTCTGGTACAGCATGGGTTACTGAATCTGAGTGATTAGAATTTGACTCTAAACTCAGCCACTCTAATAATTTTTAACCTGAAGTTATTTACACTTGGAGCTTTATCATCTGAAAAGTAGACATAATAGCTGCCTTGCCACGTTGTTGAGAATTGAGTAGATATTCTATGTGAAGGTGCTTGGTACAGAATAGGAATTCATTTAGTTTTAAAGTTATGATATAATGCTATAAATAACAACTGAGCACTGTCATTTTAACTCACAAATTTGTGTCTTACAGATAGTGTGTGTACCACATCAGTGGCGTGTAACTGTGCTCATCATTGTTCTTGTCAATGCCCTTGTATCTGTCCTGGTGGAGGTAAGCACTTAAGATAGTCAGATGACTGCCTTGCTGCTTTGGGATTCTTGCTGATTTAATGATAATGAGGGAAGAGGACAGGTAGCATTATGGAAGCCCACAGAGTTTCAGTTTTATTTTAGTTAAATTCATTTAGCCCTTTCTTCTGAACTTTTTCATTAAATAAAGGATATTAGGTGCACATATACAGATTGGAGAAAATAAGCAATGAGATAGCAAGAGTTAGTGATTGATAGAAAGGAGAGAAGACTGGTGCTGAGAATTGTGGGGGCAATGTAAGAGGCCCATCAATAAAGAGGAAACTACCAAGCTGGCTGGGGCAGGGTGTGGACTGGTGCTCAGGCGGCCCATAAACTGGTGGCCAGGAAATCAGAGTGGGCAGGCACTACCCAGTCCTTTGATGTACAATAAAACTCCCCTTTTAAAGAAGAAAAAGGAAGGGGGCTTTCTCCATGAAATCTATTAAATATTAACAAGAGAGTTTATTGAGACTATAAAATAATGACCGTTATGAATCTATCCAGTCTCAGTGTTGAGCACTGGAACTTTCTCCTTGATCTTTGCTTTTCAGGTCCCTCTAGAGGGAATTACTCTCTTGTAAGGAGTGCCTTTGGATCCACTTCTATAAAAGGAGCTACTGAGTTCTCATATTTGCAGTTTGCTAGTATAATTTTGTCTGTTCTCAGAACTGTTATCATTCACTCCTACAGTAGCAATGTATGAAATAGAAGGAGCTAAAAGTTATGATTTTTAAGTTAAGGGTTTCATAGGGCATGATTTTGAATTAAAACTAGGTAATTTGTGAAATATATACCTTAGTGATAATAGTTTTTGACTTGGATAATTAATTTATTATCTTTCTAAAAGATGATTTGGTATTTAAATTCGGGCCATAGTGTGCAGCATCGATATTATGGTACTGGTACTGAGCTTTTCAAATCGCTCAGTAGAAGTGTGTTTTTGCTATCGTATAAACTGCAGAAAGCACATCCAAGACATTGTGTTTTCAAAGTTTTTCTATTTCTATAGTGTAAGTTCATCTTTTCACTCAAATGCTTAAGGTAAAATATTTTTATCAAATAGATTTTTTAGGGAATCCTTTCACAATCCCTTGTAATTTGTTATTGCTCACCATCAAAAGAATTATTTGTATTGGACTCTGATGAAATCATACTCATAGATATAGAATTAATTTTATATATTCAATAGAAATAACTCATTGTTAAGAAAAAGACTTTGGGTTATAAGCATTATTTTAATATGGGGAAGACCCCATTATTCATATAAAAGTATCATTTTATGGAAAATTTAGAGGTCTCATTTTATCAAGTATTTTATGATTTATTATTTGTCATAGAAGTCATGTTACTGAAATTCTGTATATAAAAATCAAATCATGTTTTTCACTAATGATTCAGCATTGTGTGATTCTCTTTAAATATGCACATTAATAAAGAATGACTTAGTCATTTTTAATTCTTAACTCACTGGACTATCTCTCAGAACTTCTGCCTTGACACAGTCCTTTGGAAAGTTGTGTTCAATCGAGACAGACAAGGAGAATACCGCTTCACCACTACACAGCCACCGCAGGTTGGAAAAATCAGCACTTGCTCTCAGTTCTTCACCTGTATCTAGACTCCTTCAGTTGTGTCCTCTGCATTCTGTAGAGTGGTGTTCTGTTGTGTGTCGCTTCCACCTTTGTCCTTAAGCCTGGCATTTTGTTTCGTGTAAGGAGTCCTAGAAAATGCCTGGCAAACCTTTGTTACAAGCTTTTCAGGACTTCAGAAATTTCTTAAGTCTCTTTTCCATTTCAATCCTTATCTTGTGTGTGTGTGTGAAGACCTTGTCCCCAGTGGTGAGAGTTAATTTTTCCATTTCTGTTGGGCTTAAATTCTGTGGTTTTGGTTTTTATAAGTCCCATTAGAAGCTAAATAAGATTTATGTGAACAAAATTATGGGAATTATTTCTAAATGGATCAAAGTTCAAAGGTCAACGTTTTCCAGCAATTATTTTTTATATCTTTTTATTGTATCTTAATTTTTGGTGGCCTTTTGGATATCTTCAACATGTGTCTCTCATTCAGAAAAATTTTCAGACAGTGCTCATTTTTATACAAACCATGGCTTAGGATTTTTCACTTTCTGGGCCCATTAAATAGTTTATTACTTGAAAAATATGCAAGCTCTGTGATAAGAAAAAGAAGAGAATCAGATGAATAAAACCCATTTCCTGATGCTAAGGTGCTGATGTGTAGTTTTTAATAGAAAATACAGGTTAGTCTTATTTTTTAAACTGATGCCACTGAATTACATACAGCCCTGCATTCAGCTTTTGGGCTGTAGGGAACTTGAAATACAAAGTCTCACCCCCTCATTATCTTACCCATTTGTTTATAGGGTGAGTGATATATTCTAAATCTTCTGCTAAAAGTTTCTAAATATGAATCTTTTACTCATATTGAGCCATAAGGAGACTTCTAGAGTTCAAGAGAATTCCTTGGCATTGCTGAGTTGGGTCGGTTTTTTTAGCCTTTCCCCCCTCTAAGTAGCAACTTCCTGAACTTTATTTTGGTTAGTCAGCAGGCTTGATGCCCAGTGTAATATCCTAAGATCCTTTTATAAGAGGTCCTGGAGAGTGCCATTTCCTTTTCTAATGCTTTATGATGAATAGTGATCATTTGTAATGATGAAATGAGTTTGGAATCAGCTTCAGATTCTTTTTCTCAAAGCAGTGTTGTAATGCCCAGCTGTCCCTATTAGTGGGCATGACCCAAGTTGTGTTATAGGCTCAAGTCCTTTAGCCAAATCTCCTGCGTGTCTATATTTCTTTCCTTTTGGTTACCTCACTACATTATTTCAAAGTGTTAACTTGGGCTCATCAGTCCTCATATGAGGTCCTTGTACGGGTAAGGCTCAGGCCAAGGAAAGCATTTACATTGAGTTTTCAGTTTCTCCAGAGAGATCTTTGACCGTTGATCTAAACGGGAAGTAAATGTAGGTTCTGAGAGGAGTTATACCCTGAATTAGTCAAAATTGGGTATCATGAAGCTCCTTTAAAACATTGAATTGGAAATCCCTCTTTACTTTTCAACCAAAATTAAATAACAAAATTCTCTCATTTGCTGTAAACCTAATTTTTAAAAATATGTTAGCATCTGTCTTTACCTGTAAGAGTGTGTGTGTCTCAGGTGAAGTCCTAGCTCTGAAGCATGTGGGGAGAGTGAAGGCAGAGAGAGTGGCCCCGGGTGGGTGGCTGCAGTGTGTCCCTTGTGCTCCCCAGTTCTGGGAATCATTGCGCAGACAAGAACTTCAGCCTTCAGTGTCTATGGTCATGATTAAGAAAGCACTTTTTAAAATTTGTGGCTTTTAAAAAGAGAGTTTTTGTAACCTCTTAGCGCAGGATGATACACTTTTGTCTTCTGACATTTATGCATGTAAGGTGGTGTCACTTCATATTTGTGACCCTTCAAGAGCCAGTTAGTCATTTACTGTAAGGCTGTGGTTCTCAGTCAGGGGCACTCCATCACCCCCTGGGGACATCTGGCAGTACCTGGACACAATTGGTTGTCACAGTTTGGGGTTGAGAGGTGTTGCTGTTAGCATGTAATTGGGTCAACACCAGGGATTCTGCTGAATGAACATTTTTCTTAGTATGCTGGACAGCCCCTCACGACAAAATAATATATAATCCAAGATGTCAGTAGTACCCAGGTTGGAAAAAACCCTGCCGTAGGTGAAAAAGAAAGTAAAGATCAACATGACTGGCAACATCTAGATTTAGAACTTCTGTAGCTTTCGTAATTTTCCCTCACCACAAACTATTCCACATTTGCCCACTCTGTGCTCTTCCTATCAAGCATTCCATGAAGTCTTCTCAGACTGAAACTCCCAGCCCTCTCTGTATTAATGTCAGGGGAAGAAAAGTTGTTTCTTCTTCTTCCTTATCATAGACACTGGGGACAATTGAACTGAGTTGAAAGCTAGAGGCTTCAGGTCTTAGTTGAATTGGGAAGTTAAGAACCTCACCTGGAAATCGCTAGTAACCATGTCCAAAATATCTGGTGATCTACTAGGCACTGTACAGTTACATCCAGGATCCTTTCAATTTTAAGACATTTCTAACTACATCTTATACATAAAGAAATAGCATTCAGTTCACTTGTCAAGGTTTTGCATCTGATGAATGACAGAGTTCAGAGTTGAAGCCAGGGTTTCTGATTTCAAAAGGAGTGCTTTTCATTACCTCATATATTTTGGACAATAAAGAGGTAAATAAATATTACAATCAAATGAGAAAACGGAGACAAACAATAGCTACTGTTTTTAATACCTCCGTTTTATGGTAGACACAGTATGAGGCATTTTGTATGAATTCTGTCTCTAATTGTTAGAACAACCTTGAGATTCAGAAATGTCTTTAATTTCGTTGTCCTAGTTTTCACAAATGAGGAAAGTGTTAGAACTAGAATTCAAATTTAGATTTATGTAGACCTAGCTCCATACTATTTCTATACCAAAAAGCTTCTCTTCTTTAAAGATGAAATAAACTTTTAAGTATTATTTTTATTTAATTGTAGACACTTTAGATATTGTGTGGTTTTTTTTTTAAGATTTTATTTATTTGCTTTTAGAGAGAGGGGAAAGGAGGGAGAAAGAGAGGGAGAGAAACATGGTATGTGAGAGAAACAGCGATCGGTTGCCTCTTGCACGACCCCGTCCCAGGAACCTGGCCCACAACCCAGGCACTTGCTCTGATTGGTAATGGAACTGGCAACCTCTGGGTCTGCAGGCTGGCGCTCAATCCACTGAGCCACACCAGCCAGGGCTAGATACTGTGTTCTACTTGGCCTATTGAATGTTCATGTGCTAACCTAATTTAGATACAGGAAGGATTTTCACATAATACTAATTTGTTTCTCATAGTGAATGATTTTTTAAATTTATTTTTTATTGCATTTTTTCCATTATCATATATTTTAGTGATTGTTTTTCTTATTGATGCTCAGTGGCCTGAATTGAATTGAAAACAGGTTAAGTAAGCCATGTGCAAGTAATCAAAGTTAAAACTCCTATATAGCTAAATATTTTCCCCAAATGTTAATACTTACTCTCTGACAAAAAAATAAAAAATTCTTGATGTATTAGTGATTTTCAAGCAAAACTGTTCTTCAAAAAAAATACCTTGAACTTCACCCTTGACCTACTGAGTGAAAAACTTTCAGTGGAGGGTCCCACATCTCCCTACAGTTTTACCCCTGTTTGAGCAGATCTGTACTGCATATCCTCTTACTAAGAAGCACTAGTGCTGCCCAGTGTGGCTTAGTTGGTTGGAGCACCGTCCCTTAACCAAAAGGTTATAGGTTCGGTTCTCGATCAGGGCACTGAATGAGGTTGCAGATTCCATCCCTGGTCTGGATGCGTATGAGAGGCAACCAATTGATGTTTCTCTCTCTCCTTTCCTCTCTTTCCCTCACTCTAAAAACAATGAAGAAATGTCCTTGGGTGAGTATTTAAAACAAAATAAAAAGGCAGCAGCACTGGTATCTGTCTTCTGTCTGGTAAACCGGAGCTGTGTAGTGGTAGGTGTGGAGCTAGAATTCTGTAGTTCAGCCCTGCCTGAGGATATGTGCCTGATTATGTTTTCCTTTTGGGGGGGGAGTTCCAAGTGTTAGCTGTAGTCTTTGTGCCATTTAGAATATTGTTCAAGCTTATTTATATAGAATGCTAATTCTTTTTGTCCTTATTTGTTTTGTATTCAGGATTGTTATGGAAGAAAACTTTTATGAAAACCATAGTACCTTTATAACATTTCCTCTAAGCATGGCTTTATATTTTACATGCCATTCATGAAAACATTTCCTAAAAGATATTGTGAAGATTAAACAGGCATTGGGGTTCTAGAATGAACAGCTTTTAATGGTCTAAGAAGCAGAAGAATTTTAGCCGTAGGTCTTTTCGAAAGTTCTTTGTGGTTTGTCTGCTGGTCTGTGGTAGCCTCTTTCCCTTCCCTGAAGGGACACACTTGATTATTTCACCAGGGTGTCCTTTCAGGAGCAACCAAAAGCTCTGGTTGCGATGGCCCCCGTGTGCTCCTGCTTCAGGGACTTACACCTATGTGTCTGGGGGGACCCAAGTGCTTGTTCTTGGCCCTGTGATGCTCCCCTCTTTGCTTTCTTGTTGCACAGTACTTGCCTGTTGTCCTCTTGCCACCTTTCTTCTCTCCCTTGATTTATTTCTCAACCCAGCGTTCCTGTAGCACCTTTTTTTATTTTTTTAAACATTTTTTCTATTTATTTAGAGAGAGGGGAAGGGAGAAAGAGAAGAAGAAAAAGATAAATGTGTGGTTGCCCCTCATGTGTCCCCAACTGGGGACCTGGCCTGCAACCCAGGCATGTGCCCTGACTGGGAATCGAACCAGCAATCCTTTGGTTCGCAGTCCCGTGCTCAATCTACTGAGCTACACCAGCCAGGGCCTTGTAGCACCTTTTATTTTCTCCACCAGTGAATTACATTGAGGATGTGTGTGGTGTGTTTGTGCTTGTCAACTTATGCTTGCCTGTGTATATTTTGTGTGTGTGATGTTTGGGAGAGGTGAGAGCACAGAACAGCATGTGTGTCTTAATTACAGTGCAAGGGGTATCCCTACTGTTTCTTGTGACTTAATTTATTTTCTCTAAATTATAACAAGTATACATTGCTTTTAATAGGGAAATGGGGATTTTTTAAAAACATGTACCTTAATGTGGAAGAAAAAAACCGATTCAATTATGATTCTGTTTGCAGTGAAATTAGTTTTAATTTTATTGCTTGCTTCGCTCTCCACAGGCAGGGAACAGTGGACTTTGAGATGTGTGTGTGCATGTGTGTGTGTGTCTTCCATTTGCATGCACCTGGCTGTGACTTCCCTTAACTCAGTCTGCTCTGCATTGCCCTGCAGCCCTGCTGGTTCCTCTGGACAGACAAGGCCTCCATGTTTCTGCTCTTGCATAAAGTCAGCATTCACCATTAACCTTTTCCTGTGGTCCTTTAACAGTGTTACATGCCATAAAATAAAAAGTGACAGCTTTCAGATTGATTTAGGAACAATGATCTTTTCTGCAGTAAAATTGAAAACTTTAAATACCTTGGGGAAAAAGATAGGTCCAAGTAGTGAGCCATCACCTCAGAGTAAATGTTAAGGTTTGTTCTGTATGTGCCTGCACTGGAAACGAATTGTTATTTGGGTCACCTGAAGAATCCTATGCCTAGTCTCTTCTGTATCTTAATACAAAATATTTTCTTATGGGCTCCTTTTACGGTGATGGTAATAACTCTTTTCAGGTCTTTTAGGACTAATCCTAAAATCTGTACCTCCCGCTCCCTGCAGAATATTAAAGTATACCTTGTGACCACAGTTTTTGCCTCTGACTTCTTGGTAGCAGTGCAGATTACTGTGTTGTGTTGACAAAGCAAACAGATCTTTAAAAGCACATGGTTAGTACTTAAGGTCTCAGTGCTGCCGCATGCTCACGCCATTTTGGGGAAGGACAGAATGGTAGGTTCCTGGTGGTTGTCTCAACAAAGTGAGAAGGCCTGCCAAGTCCAAATTTGGAAGGGGTTTCATTTTAAAGTATTTTGCAGTTCTCCATTGGCAAATTTAGAAATATATATGTTCAGAATAGATATGTTATAGCAAATCTGCCTTTCTTGCTCATGAAGATATTTTGGATGTTAGCATTAGAATGCTCATCTCAATTTCGTTAGGCTCCCACTTGGGAAATTACTTCGATTGAGGTGAGACCTAGTTGTGACCTGGGTTATACGTTGATGGCAAAATAAAATGACCTGGGGTGTAAATTTTGCTTTGAAGAAGCAACAGCCAAAATAATTAAAAATTGACTGTACTTTAGAATTGTTTAGTGTTATTTCATTTCATTAGCACAGATTTCAATTAAGATACATCCTGAAGGCCTCTGTTGAGTTTATATTTCTTTACAACAACAAGGGACTCTGCTTTCTTGTTCTTCAACAGTTATTTATGTAAGGTCACAGTCATTGAAAACACCAGGATTGATTAGAAGGATTTCAATGGCAGCAGTGCTGTTTGTAATGAAATAATACTAAGAAATAGTACTTGCCTTATAGCTTTTTATGTACCTCTTTCCAGAGGTGGAACACCAAGGGAAGCCATCATTATAAAATAAAATTGTTTTTATATTCATGAAAATATGATTCTAAAAGAAGTGATTGACATTAAACATGATCTCAGTCCTAATTTTGACCTGACAATATTTTCATGTTTGTGCTCTGAAAGGCAACAGTAACAGTAACAGTGATAACTTCACACTGCTTCCTTCAAAAATGACCAGGTAGCTAAGCTGGTAGGAGTAACAGTACAAAGGATAGTTCGGGATAGAATATGAATGTTTCCATATTAAACATTAAAAATATTTTCTTTCTGAATAGTTCAACATTACACTTAATGCATTAGGTGTTTTGTGTTATCCATATCTTCAAGTTATTTTTTAAATGTATCCACACACAAGAGGATAGGTATATAAAACTAAATAAAGTAAATGGCATTGATAACTAAAAAAACTGACCTTAAAAAGTGTTCCTAAATAATTGAAAGCTGACTTTTTTACATGGATTTTTTCCATTTGTTTGTGCTCAGAAGTCACTCCCCCTTATTTGTGCGTGTGTCCACGTAGTGTGCTGTAACAGACTCATTAAATAAAAACAAGCAGCCTTTCACCGACCGGGGTGTTCTTCCGTCCTTGTTTCCTCAGGAGTCAGTGGATCGTTGGGGGAAGTGCTGCTTGTCCTGGGTCCTGGACTGTAGGAAGAAGATGCCAAAAGCAAAGTACATGTACCTGGCTCAGGAGCTCTTGGTTGATCCGGAATGGCCACCAAAACCTCAGACGACGACAGAAGCTAAAGCTTTAGTTAAGGAAAATGGATCATGTCAGATCATCACCGTGACATAGCGGTGCATCAGCCTGGCTGGTGTGCTGGTAGCAGCACTGGACAGAATGCAATTTTCGGGCTTTCCGATCCTGTGTGTCAGAGTGGCATCATTTCAGTTAACGTTCCTTCTGATACAGCAGCCGATTTGAGAGAACAAAAACAAAAAACAAAAATAAGATTGGCCTGCCAGTTAAATTAATAATCAATCTGAAGTCTTCTTTCTTAAACATTCAGTAACTTTGAATATTTTTATATATATATATATGTGTGTGTGTGTGTGTGTGTGTGTGTGTGTGTGTGTGTCCACAGTTTTCTTGATTGTTACCCTCAATGATATTCTTTATATGAGGTGTAAGAAGAAAGTTGGTATTTGGTAAGGTTTTAGACATTAGCTTTTGAGACTTAGTTTACACCTTTAAATTTATTTTCACAACCCCTCTTAGAAAATGTCCTCATTTATATACAGGCCCTAAATTTGTGATGGAGAAATAAAATGGATGTTAGCCTCTAGTGAAATAGGTAAAAACCCTGTTTTCATTTGATTCCAATATTTCTTCCAAAGAATTCTGTATGTACATACACCAGATTCCTTTGATAGCCTGGAGTTAAGAGTGAATTTTATGGTGTTGCTTATAGAACAACTCAGGTGATTTCCACTTATGGTTTTATATTTTCCATACAAATTGCCTGGGTTTTATTTTTCTAATCAGCAAGGTGCTTCACTGCCTTCTTGAGATGTCCCTCAAAATTATTACATGCATCTTGTGCTGTCTGGTGTCAGTAGTATAATTTGCTTCAGTTAAATGTTGTACAACCTTTTTCACTAGGAAAAAAAGATTATTTCTTTCACCAGTAGCTGTGGATCTGTCTGTCTAATATCTGTTCATACCTGTTCTGTCAGGTTTTATATTATTTTAAATGTCTTTTTATTTTCTGTTTTTTTAGTTTTATTGAGTTAAGACTTTTGCCTTCTAAAATTTTTAAGATTTGATGTATGTCTATAGTGTCAATACTAAGGCTTAAAAATGAGTGGTTTTAACGACTATTTTTTCAAAACAGTATGAACTAGATGAGTTTGTTTTATGCCATTAGGTGGCGCCAGAAGTCAGAGTTTACCTTTTTTTGGATTTGAATTTTATAAATGAGCATATTTTGGTTGTGGTTGTTTCTGGGAGAAAATAAAAATGGAAATAAAGTTCAAGATTAGACATTTCTTGAACCAAAAGAAATGTGGGTAATATTTTCACCTTTCTGTTTTGCCTGGTTAATGTTTAAATTCTAAACAAAGTGAAAGTAACTTTAAGAAGGCCTTTATAGGTAAGATCCAGCAGTTTGACAAAGCCCGCAGTTATGATACACAAGGAAACTGACATTGCTGTAAAATGGACACTAAACTGCTAAAACTCTGGCGTTAGTCTCTTCTTCCTTACCCAGTTGCATGCATGTGCTTTCCACTTCCAGCTGATCATTTTCCTGATAAGTACTTACCAGTTTATCAAACATTACCCAGAACTGTAGAATCAAATGGTTCTCATTTTTTTATGGTGCAACGACATGAGTGATGTTTGGTAACTATAGAAAAATGTAAGTTACACTCAGGATCACCGTTATCGCTGTTGCCACTGATTCTTACAGAAATGCAATCAAAGTTTTCCATCAGAAAACATAATAATGATATGAACACACATTAGATGATAAGGACAAATGTTCCATGAATGATTCTATGAAGCTATGCATCTTAGACCTCTTGAGCTGTGAATTAGCACTGTTTTCTATAGTTACTTATTCTTTTGATTGTTTTATAGTTTCCACGTTCATTTTCAACATGTACAAGTGTTCTTCTTCAGTGATATCCCAAAATTGTAAATCTAACTCTTTGATTTAAATACTGAAGCATATAATTAAAGTAATTGCTAAGTAGCAGCTTAAAAACCCAATTATCAGATTGTATTTAACATCTTTAAGAGCATGATCATAAAGAGCTATATTTTTTACACCCTCCCTTTTTTTAACATTTAGATTTTATAAGGGTTTTATATCTTGTCTGTCCATGTTGTTTTAAAAGGAATAAGGTTTTTAGGTAGGTGGAAAAGCATTTGTAGGAAATTAGATTTGATTGTGGACTAAGTGGTTTTCAAGTTGTAATTGATGGCTTCCAGAGTATTATTTGAAGAATGTTTGTGAATATAGGTGTGGGTCCTACTCAGTGCCATAGATAGAGTCCTCTCTCTGTAGGTCACCATTACATAGTAATTTTGATTCTGAATTTCACATTAAATTATTTGAGTGTATACAGACCTAAATTTTAAATCTGTACATATATTATTTTGGTGTATTAAGATTAATAAGTATTGCTGATTTAAATTTTATTTATGCACATACTTAAGGACAGAAATGTCCAGGAAAGTAATTGTTAAGTAATGATATGTAACTTTTTAACTTTTTAAATAAATAACAAGATTTTTAATGTGTGTCTCCCTCAGGGTTGTTTAAAGTTTTTTTTCCTCCCTCAGATAGAGATAGTGGTAACTATGTTTTGTATCTTCCAGCACCAACTGCTATAAAGCAATGCTGCAAATGATGCTTGAATAAAAATGGCCAAGCCAACAACAAAGTATATACTTTTTACATTAGTTTTATAGTCCTTGTATTCCAAAGCTTTCCAAATTGCACGTGCATTTAAACAAAACTGTTGCAGTTCTTACTGTATTTATTTTGTTTTCCTTGTTTATGAAAATACTGCACAGTTTCAAATGCATGGTAAAATATTAGTGTTTATATATTCTGCTTCCAAAATGGCTATACATTCAATATTCAGAGAAGAGCAAAATTCAAGCTTTAGAAAACGTTCTAAGATTTCTTGCATGTAATTTTGACATCTGAAAATACATTTTTGTATATTTATGGTGGGAGGTGGTTGGGAACTTTTAACAAAATATGGGATGTTAATTTTTGTATAGTCTGGGTATTTACACATATTTTTAATGTATTAAAATTTGGTAATTATGTGCACATTAAATTAATAAATAGTTAACTTCCTGTTATGATTTGTTAATTCCCTAAGACTTTGGAATTTTTTTAAGAAACTTTATATCAGAAATGATACCGCATCTTTATATTTTTAAAATTGTATTGCTGCTCAAGAATGGTACCCTGATGTCATAAAGACATACATTCATAATTGTACATTCAGCACTGTAAATAACCTTATGAAATCTTTTTTGATTGAAGCTATTCAAAATAAAAATGTAAATGAATGAAATGGTGTTTCTTTTTTTCTGAGTCTATCTGTGGAACCCTATCAGTCAGTTACAATGGAGAGCCAGATATTAAGTGTCAGGAGGTCTGAGGGAAAGGGTGAATTATAAGACCAAACCAAAAGCTAATACCATGTAAGACATGGTAAGTTTGAAGTGAAGTGATATCCACAGGAGCAAAAAAGAGCCCTCCAAGGAGAAAGAAGCTGTGGAGCTAACTGCTGGTCATAGAGATCCCAGACAAGGCAGGTTTGTGTTGGGCCTTTGTGCTTGAGTAGGTGTTTCCTGGTACGGTTGGGTCTGCAGAAGACCTGCATCCTCTGCTATAGGTTGTGTGGCTGGCTGTGGTGTGATGGATCTGGGTGGTGTGAAGGCCTCGTTTGAGCCCAAGTTCTTCCATGCACTATGGTTTTTATGGCAAATGGTCATGTCCCCACAGCCTGATGGTGTGAGCACAGTTCTTTCTGTCTGTCCTCTAACCCCCTACATCACTGCCAGTCACCACCTAAGTGTTTGTACATTGCAGGGAAGGACAGGAATTTTAGGAGTTTGAGAGTGTCCCTGTTCATAGGTGGAGTTGTGGTTACTCTGCAAAGAGATCCCTGCTGTGCCCTGGCCTCTGAGTCTCCCTTATGGAGGAAGAAGAGTATGACATCCAGGCAGACACCTGCTCTTGAATGGCCAAACCCCATAGTCCAGGGTTCTGTGACTCACACAGAAGCCCTTTAGGACAGCAGATTTCTGACCTGGTTCATAGATCCCAGCTCCAAAGGACTTGAACACTAGAGCCGTCAACTTCATTTCTCAAAATACTTCTTCATACCTGTTCCTTTGGTGGATAAACTCGTAATGTTCCTCCATCATCTGCAACGTCTCTTCCCAGTTTCCCCTTGGACAGTTGAAATGTCCTGCTCTATTCAAAAAAAACTTGGAGGCCATCCGGATTGGACGTCTTCCTGGGGAAGCAGGCTAGAGAAGTTTCAGCAGAACCTGGCTCCATGGTTTACTCTGATTATTCCACAGCACTTCCCAATCTCTCTCACTACACTTGCTCCCTGGCATTTTCATGGACAAAGGGCCTTTCACTTGGTGTGCCTGTGCATGACTGACTCACGGAGTCACCAGGGTATCTCCTCGGGGCTCTGGAGTTCCTTCCCTTGGCTGAAGCTGGAAGATGTCCTGCCACACCTGGCAGAGGCAGTGGCTTTCCCTGTGGTTTAGGACTTCGCGCCTTAGAAGTTAACTTCAGCCAGCTCAGCATTTACTGAGCTTTCACTACATTTGGCTAAGTCAAAGACTGATTGGATTTCAGTGCTTTTTCTAGAACTGCAAATGTCATGGGTTGAAGAGTTCTTTCTCAACCAGGGTAAAAATTTAAAAACCCTTCCGTACCACTCCGCTCATTGATTCCAGGGGTTAATGTTTATTCTTTCACAATTCAAACACTGACTTTCCAGTATGCTTTAATACCTTTATATTTGTTTTTTTCCTTCAATAGTGCCATTCTCCCTTCCAAATCACTATTTTTGCATTATAATTCATAAAAATATATTAGTGATACAAGCATGTTTAATAAAAATTAAACCTCACAGGAAGGTGTGTAGGGAAGTCCACCTATTCCCAGGTATCTCCCCCAAAAGGTGATTATTAAGGTTTCTTGGGTATATCATTGCAGAAAAAATATGTATACATTCCCATGTAAATATGTTTTGAAAAATGCTACACAAGTAGCATCCCACTGTATACACTCCGCTGCCCTTGTTTTCTGTCATTCAGTGTGGCTGAGAAAGTCATGTCAGCTCTCAGAGCTCAGCTTTATTTAAAGTCTGCAAGGCATCCCATCGCATGCATGTGCAATACTGTAAACCACTTGATCCCTGGTGATGGTCATTTAGGTTTGTGTTTCTCTTTCTGCTGTACAATCCCGCAATAAATGTCTCTGTGCACATATCTTAATGAGCATGTATCCATAGGGGTGTATATTTAAATCAGTGGAAGTGCTGGACAAAGAATAGATGTATTTTAAATTTGTTTGATTCTACTAAATTTTCCTCCAAAAAGTTTGCCCCAATTTATATGCCCACCAATGTAGTGTGAAAATGTCTATTTCCTCACACTTTACAAAACACTAATTCTCAGTCTTTAAACATTAAAGGGTCATTTCAGTGTGGTACTGATGCAGGGATTAATTATCAAACAGCCCAGAAGCAGGCCTGCACTCATGAGATGCTGGCGCTGACACTGCAGCTCTGAGGGGCAAAGGATTTATGTAACTAGGGCTAGGACAGCTGGGTATCCTAGTGGGAAAAAAATAAAATGGGACTCAACTCACATAATACACAAAAATCAACTAGATGGGTTAAAGATCTAAAAGCGAAGGGCAAAACTATAAAACGTAATAAGGCATTATAGAGAAGTATATTTCTGATTTGGGGGGAATGGGGATTTATTTTAATAGGCACAAAAATGACAAATTTTAAAAGATTGATAACTGACTACAATAAGACGTATGCCAAAAGACCCCATAAACAGGCAAACCACAAACTAGTTAGAAGGTACTTGTAACGCCTATAACCAGTGTAGGAATAGTATCCAGGACATACAAAGAAGCCTATAATTCAGGTTTTTTAAAGACATAAGCATGCATACTTTGCACAAAGACAAATGGGCAAAAGAAAACTCAAATTTCTCAGAGGATGAAGAAGTGGCCCATAAAATAGGAAAAGATGCTCAAGGTCATTATTAAGGAAATGTAAAATTAAAACCACATTGACAATCATTTCATATTAATTGCAAAAATTAAATTAAAAGAATCATTTCCAAGTGTGGGCAGAGCTCTGAAGCACGGGACTGTCGTACATTGCCGGTGGCTTTGTGCCGGTGCAGTGGCTTTGGGAAGCTGAGGGACATTCCTGAGTTCACTGGAATGTGTGAACACCCTTCAACCAAACCGGTGCTGCACAGCTGGACATACGTGACAATGCTTTCAGCTCTGTTATTCCTAAAAAGAAAGAAATTGAGTGGAGCCTTTGAGAATGGTCTTAACCTTATTATCCATCCAAGGGGGGCAGGGCACTGGATCAGAGAACTGGGGCGATGTGGCATGAAAAGGAAGCCCCAAAGGAAGTGTGGCCCATCTAGGGGTGTGGCTGCTACTGTGATCCAGCTGTGTCGCTAGGCTTGTCTAGCATCATGGAGTTTACATTGTGCCATTTATGGAGAAACTTCTCTCCATCCTGCTCTTATCGTTCAGCTTTGACAGTTGAACCTAGCTTGTGTAAGATGTCTTCAGTTTAAAAACATTTGTCATTAAAAACCAGAATATGCCCTCAGATAGGGCCCTCTCCATGACTGTTACTCTGCTCAAGTCTTTATCCTGAGGATGCAAGGGCACCGCCCTTTTCCTTTGGAAAGTGCTACATCACAGGCGAGGCCCTAAGCCTTTCAGTTGCTTTGGGGTGCAGCACCATTTCAGGTAAGGCCAAATATTTTTAAAATGAAGTATGGGCAACTGGAAGGCTTGGCTAGTCTGTGTTTGTATAAGCAATAAAATTTAGCTAGAAGAAATGATTTGTGTAAAATTACATTTGGTAAACATTGTTTTGGCAGATCAGTATTACCGTGTATATTTCACAGATAATTTGGTGTCAAGAGTATTAATTTTTTTATGCTCACCTAGGAACATTTTTCATTTCATTGCTTTAAGAGAGAGACGAGGGGAGAGAGTAACACGGATGTGAGAAGGAAGCATAGATTGGGTGCCTCCCATAGGGATCGTGGGTGCCTCCCATAGGGATCGTAGGTGCCCAGGCCAGGGATTGAACTGCAGCCTAAGTATGTGCCCTGACCAACGATCAAACCGGCAACCTTTCCTTTGTGGGATGATTCTCC
Source organism: Anoura caudifer (assembly GCA_004027475.1). Taxonomy (NCBI): domain Eukaryota; kingdom Metazoa; phylum Chordata; class Mammalia; order Chiroptera; family Phyllostomidae; genus Anoura; species Anoura caudifer. The sequence goes on from PVKU01000183.1 coordinate 20,991, forward strand.
AACCAACTGAGCCACACTGGCCAGGGCCATGAGTATTAATTTTTAAGCATCTTAGAAATGATAGCTTCTCATCTATGGCTCAGTCAGATATACTACTCTCAATTCTAGTTCTGTGACCCTAGTTAAATTATTAAACTTTCCGTGCCTTACTTTCTCCATTCTTGGGAGATAATAATAGTATCTACACAGGGTTAGTTAAGGGTTAAGCGAATCAATTCAAATAAAGCGCTGGGAAAGATGCATGGCATTTTGAAGTGGTGAGTATTATTAACTGCTTTTTTCCAGCGCGGCCGAGGGTGTTCACTACCAGAGGGGGGCGCTCGTTGTTTCAGTAGAGTAGTTAGAATTGCGATGGAGCAGCGCGGTTGTGATCACAGGAATCAGGTGGTTACCGTTGTTAACAGACTTTGCTGCTGCTCCCTTCGTGGCTGGGTTGGAGCCCTCCCTGGGCAAGGTGCAAAGTCAAGAGCAGACTGACTTTATAATGGCCCTGCTCTGTGCTGTCTGGAGCTTCAATGTGAAAATGATTATTTAACGAGTTTTCTCTATGTAAAGACACAATGTAAGACAATTTACACGATGTAAATTTTTTTTTTTTTACAAAATCTATGTAAAGATTTTTAAAGTATTGTGCTTTCTATAGCCTGAAAACGCTTTAATTTCAATGCTTTATACTGAGACTGGAAAACCAGTGAAACAAAAGAATGAGACCCTCATGGTGGAGAATGAATGAATGTCATTTCACCCACCACCCAGGAAAATCTGCACACCTAAGGAAAGCGGAAGAGTTAGTTGTATCTAGATCACATTCTGAGTCAGTGATAATCCTGGCGAAGGAATCATGCCTCTGCAAAATTAAATTCCTAGGGTTACAAGCTCGAACATGAACGTTTGCCCTTGTGTGTTGCCCCCAGGTTTCAGACATGCCGAAGAGCACCCTGCTGTGCGCGGTGCTCGCTCTGCCGTGCGCCGTGCTCGCCCTCCTGCGCGCCCAGACCTTCCCCTGCCCACCCGCCTGCAAGTGTACGTTCCGGGACACGGCGCAGTGCTCTGGGGGCGACGTGGCGCGCGTTGCCGCCCTCGGCCTGCCCACCAACCTCACACACCTCCTGCTTTTCCACATGGGCCAAGGTACCTTGCAGAGTCACAGCTTCAGGGGCATGACGGTCCTGCAGCGCCTGATATTGTCAGACAGCAACATTTCCGCCATCGCCCCGGGCGTCTTCAACGACCTGATAAAACTTAAGACGCTGAGGTTGTCGCGCAACAAGATCACTCATCTTCCAGGTGCGCTCCTGGATAAGATGGTGCTCCTGGAACAGCTGTTTTTGAACCGCAATGAGCTAAAGAGCATTGACCAAAACATGTTTCAAAAACTGGTTAACCTGCAGGAGCTCTCTTTAAAACACAATCAACTCGTTTTCCTTCCTGCTAGCCTCTTCACACCTCTGGGGAACCTGAGATGGTTGGATTTATCGGAAAACAATTTGACTCACCTGCCCAAGGGATTGCTTGGGGCACAGGTTAAGCTTGAGAGACTTCTGCTCCACTCGAACATTCTCAGCTCTCTGGACTCGGGGCTATTGGGTAGCCTGTGCAGCCTGATTGAGCTGCAGCTCGACAGAAACCGCATCCGTTCCATCGCGCCAGGGGCCTTCGACCGGCTCCGCAACCTGAGCACTTTGACTCTTTCCCGAAACCAGCTCCAGTTCCTGCCCTCTGCGCTCTTTCTCCATTTGCACAATTTGACCTTCTTGACCCTGTTCGAGAACCCGCTGAAAGAGCTCCCGGAGGTGCTCTTCGGGAAGATGGCGGGCCTGCAGCAGCTGTGGCTAAATGGCACCCAGCTGCGCACCCTGCCCGCCGCGGTCTTCAGCAACCTGAGCGGCCTGTCCGAGTTAGGGGTGACCCTGAGCCCGCGTCTGAGCGTGCTCCCAGGGGGCGCGTTCCGGGGCCTCGGCAACCTCCGGATGCTGGCCTTGCACTCCAATGACTTAGCCTCCCTCCCCGACGGCCTGCTGCGCGGCCTCGGCCAGTTGCGTCAAGTATCACTGCGCCACAACAAGCTGCGGGCCCTGCCCCGCGCACTCTTCCGCGACCTCCGCAGCCTGGAGGAGGTCCAGCTTGACAGTAACCAGCTGGAGACCATGCCTGGCGATGTGTTTGGGGATCTGCCCCAGCTGGCTGAGGTCCTCTTGGGGCACAATCCCTGGCGCTGCGACTGTAGCCTGCGACCGTTCCTGGCTTGGCTACGACAGCACCCGGGCCTTGTGGGCGGAGCGGAGCCGCCGAAGTGCCACAGCCCCGGGCCGCGCGCTGGCCTGCCCCTCCAGGCCCTACAGGACAGTGACTTGGAGTGCCCGAGCCCCCTGGGTCGACCTCCCCACTCTCCCACCCCGAACCGGCCGGCCCTGCCAGCGGCCCGCAGCCTCCCATATTTGGTGCCCAACAGCTCAGAACCCTGGGCGTGGGCCCAGCCTGTAGCCGAGGGCAAGGGCCAAGATCATAGCCTGTTCTGGGGTCTTTATTTTCTGCTGTTAGCTGTTCAGGCCATAATAACTGGGGTCATTGTGTTCGCCATGATTAAGCTCGGCCTGCTCTTTCGGAAATTAATCAGAGAGAAAGCTCTTGTTTGCGTCAATTAAAAAACCTCCCAATTAATTAAAACGTGACCAGAATATTGTTAGATGTGGTTCTGGGAGAATCCAGACAGGCTGTCTTCCTTTCTCTTCTCCCTGCGGCCCTCTCCTCTCCCCTCTATCCCGCCTCTCTGCCTCCTTCTCCTACCTCCCTTTTCGCAGGACAACCTTTACATTTGTAAACTGTGACTGCTTGCTTTACTTCGTCCTTCCTTCCACTGTGTGGTCCTGGGGACATGGATTGTGTTTACCTCATCCTTGTGACCTTGGGTCCAGTGGAGAGAGGGGTCTCGTCAGCGTTTCCTGAGGAAGGGCGGAATTGAGCCAGCCAGTTGCAGGCCACGACCCGCTGCTGCACACAGTAGATGTCTGGCAAATGTGCAATAAATTAATGAAATGAATACACACGATACAATTGATGGTGACTTTTCCTGGGGGAAAGGGTGGCTTGTTCTCTTTATCTACTTTTTCTTAGGAAAGCAGAGCTCTTCCATCTCTTTCCCTTGTCCTATTTTTTTCTCACTATTTGTGTCTCTGTGGGCTATTTGGGAGGGTAACCCTACTCCATTCATTCAGGGCGTATTTTCAGAGCAGGCCTACTCAATGATAGGCCTAGAGACAAAAGAACACAGGGCCTTCCCTCCAGGAGCTCAGCACCCAGTGACAGGAGCCAAGACAGCGAGGTCAGGGCAGAAGGAGGAGCCATGGGGAGGGTGGGTGGAGCAGAGATTTGAGAGAGAAGCTCACCAGGAGGTCTAAGTGTGTGTGCGTGTGCGTGTGTGTGTGCGTGTGCATGTGTGTGTGTGCACGCACACACGCACATGCATGTCTGTGCATGCTCACAGGTTGGTGTGCAGATGTGTGGGTGGGGGGCGTTGACCCGGAGAGTCCCTGCAAAGACTTCTGAAACTGCTATGAGAGTAGAATGTCATTGACACTGGGTTAGTTTTCATTTTCTGAAACTAAATGCTACCTCACTTCACAAGCATTTATGGAGTACCTAACATGGGGCAGGTGTTCATGAATGTAATGACAAGCTTGGTTTCTGGTTTATTACGCTCGGATCATGTTCTCATTTATTCTGCCAATTGAAAGCAGTAAACTCTTGTTGCTTTCAATGGATGTCTGTGCTTGTGACCAGCAGTGGTTAAAATAAGGGCTGGAGAGTTGACAACTGTGGGTTCAAATCCCACCTCTACCACTTATTAACTGCATAGGACTTCCGGCAAGACAGTTAAATTCTCTAAACCTGGGCTTCCTCGTCCCTGGGAGGGGATAAAGAATACCTGCTCATAGAGTTGTGAGAATTAGAGGCAATAAAGCCTGTGATGACAGCCCAGCGCCCTGCAAACAGTAAATGCTCAAATGTTAGCTCTTATTAAAGGGCAAGCAATTACCTGTAGGACTGCTGTCACAACTTCTAAAGAAGAGCTCTGAGTTGCTTTTTCTTCTCTGTGTATAGTAGTGAGAGCAAACTTCCTCAACTGGGAGTTTACCTTCAACCAGTTTGTCTTCACATATGGGTGCTCTCTACCTGTGTGGTCAGGCTCTGTTCTCACAATCCAGAGCAATGGATCTTCTGAACAGCACCAATTGCACGTGGAACAGGAACTGCTGGGTTTCTGGCATTTGTAGATGCACTTCTCCTTCAAGGCCAAATTCATGTCTCCTCCTGGTAAAGCCTTTCCTGACTGCTCAGGCAGACTACAGTATTCCCTGTTCTGTGTCCCCACCTCAGGCTGTCAGGCACTAGACATCCTCCCCACCCCATCTGCTCCTGGTCACCCTCCTCTTCGGCATGTGTATACGTTCAATGTGACTCCTCGTCTTACTTATTTTGTCAGCTCCAAATTTTGCAACTACCTACAGCCTAAACCCCAGACTTTTTTTTTTTTTTTTTTTTAAGGACTATGGACTCTAGTCCTAACCACTATGCCCTCAGGCAAGCTACCTAACTCTCTAAGCCTCTGTTTCCTCACCTGTAGAGTAGGGTAATAATGGTCCTTACCATGGTTGCAAGGATGGAATGAAGTAATCCAGGCCAACTAGTTAAGTCAGTGGCTGCTGCATGTAGGGGTCAAAAGAAGTTGGCTGTTACTATGATCGGCTCTTTTGAACATGGTGCATTTTAACACGTCTCATTGCCTTTGCAGGTGTTCATTCATTCAGCAAATATTTGTTGAGTGTGTCCCCTGTTCTGGGTGCTCTTCTAAGTGGGGGGATAGAGCAGTGGTCAAAACAAAGTTCACGCTTCCATTGGGTTTACACTTTGATGCCCCCTCCAATGGAAACATCTTTCCTGAACTCGGGGCCATTATCTTTAAACATTCAGAAAAGTAAGTGCAACTTCAGACACCTCAACATACTTTATAAAATCTTTATACTTTGCCTATTTGCTTCGGATTTTTTTAACCGAATGAAATATGACAGATAAAGCTGAAAGCTCCTGTGCACATCTCTTCCCTGTTCTCCTTGTTCTGCTTTTGTCCTTACTGGTAATGTACTTGATAAATTTGGTCTTTCACATTCCCAGCTGTGTTTTTGTACTCTCACTGCATGTGTCTATAATTCTGAACAAGGCTTGGCCTGTTTTTATGTAAATGATGCTACTCTGCATACAGCATTCTTCAACTATTGTTTTCTGGGCTAACATATTGTTTTGAGATAAAGGCATATGAAGCATTTGACTCTAGTTCATTCACTTTAATAGCTGTGTAATAGTCTATTGAATGAATACACCACGATTTATCTGTTCTCTTGTGGATGGACATTTATTTCCAGTGTTTTTCTTGACTTTTTATTCCCCATCACTCTACATCCTTCCCAGCTCTTAACAACGTCAGACTTTCTCATTTCTGTTAATCTGATAGGTATGAAATGGTAACTTATCTTTCATTTATCATTCTATCTTTCGTTTCCCAGATAAATAGTGAAGTTAAATTTATTTTTTAAAGGTTTATTGAACATTCAGAATTCTTCTTTTAAGAATTAATTGTGCATATACATTGATCAATTTATAATGGGGCATTTTGTCTTTTTCCTTTTGATTTGTAGGATTTTTTTTACATATCCTGGACACTAATCCTCTGTAAATTATATGTTTTGAAACTATCCTTTTTCAGTTTGTGGCTTCTTATTTTACTTACTTACACTGTCTTTTGTGGAACAGATTTCATTTTAATCTAGTCAAACTTAGCAATATAACTTTGTGGTTTGAGCTTAAAAAAAAAACTGTCTTGTTTAAGAAATTCTTTCTTTGTGCCCCAGTGGCTCTTTGCTTTGCGTTGAGGGAGCGTGAGTGGGATTCTCTCAGAATCTGGAGCCTTCCTGTTCTAAGGCCCAGCGGACAGCTGTGTTGGAAGGAAAGAGGACACAGCAACGAACAGGAGCAACTTTTGACCCAGGCAAACAGATAGAGCTTGGACCCAGTCAGAAACCAATCGTATCGTCAGTGTAGGGACTCAGTTACCTATATTTCCTCCTTTTTACTGAATCTATTGGGGTGACACTGGTTGACAAAATTATACAGGTTGCAGGTGCACAATCACACAAACACATCATCTGCACCTTGTATTGTGTGCTCGGCACTCCGAGTCAAGCTTTCATCCATCACCATTTAGCCCCGCTACCTCCTTCACCCCCTCTCCCTCTGGCAACCACCACACTGTTGTTCGTATCCACGAGTTTTTTTCTTTTATGCCCAATTTCTCTACCCTCCGACCCAGCCACCTCCCCTCCCCCCGCTGCTGTCAATAGTTGTCAGACTATTCTCTATGAGTCTGTTATTATTTTGTTTGTTAGTTCATTTTGTTCATTAGATTCCACATTTAAGTGAGATGTTATGGTATTTGTCTTTCTCTGACTGGCTTATTTCACTTAGCATAATACTCTCCATGTCCACCTATGCTATCGCAAAGGATAAGATTTCTTTCTTTTTATGGCCAAGTACTATTTCATTGTGTAAATGTACTAAAGCTTTTTTATCCACTCATCTACTGATGGATACTTGGGCTGCTTCCAAATCTTGGCTATCATAAATAATGTTGCAATGAACATAAGGGTATATATACATGTTCTTTTGAATTAGTGTTTCAGGCTTCTTCAGATACATTCCCAGAAGTGGAATTGCTGTGTCATAAGGCAGTTCCATTTTTAATGTTTTTGAGGTAACTCCATACTGCTTTCCACAGTGGCTGCACCAATGTGGATTCCCATCAACAGTGCAAAAGGGTTCCCCCTTCTCTGCATCCTTGCCAAAACTTCTCCAAAGATGACATACAGATGGTCAATAGGCATATGAAAAGATGTTCAATGTCACTAATCATTAGAGAAATGCAAATTAAAACTGCAATGAGCTATCACCTCACACCTGTCAGAATGGGTATCATCAGTAAATCAATTACCTATACTTTGACATGTATTTGAGCCAACACATTGGGGTCCTAAAAAGATGATTTATTGGAAACCTCCTCCTTCTGTAGCTTGTAAGGTATACAGCAGATGTTCTAGCTGCCCAAATACAACCCTGGAAATTCATTCCATGGGTCCCAAGGACATTTCCCACTTCTTTAAATCCTTTGAAGTAGGGTAATTGGATTTGATACAAACTCCACCATTGCAAAGACACAAATATGAGTTGTGATTTGTATGTTTTCCCCCCCACTGGGTTGAGGCACTATCTTACAGGAGAGCAGCAGCCTTAATGGCAGGTACGTTATTACTGGGAAAAATCACTTCCCAATTAGGGAATTTCCTCTGAGTTACTGTGACAGAGGGACTCCTTTCATTGGGAAAATAATGCAACCTATTTGTAATATTCGGCCTATTCTACAGCATTTTTATTGTGCCTCTCACCTCAGTTCTCTGAGTTGGTGGAACATACAGATGGTACAATTAAAACTCAACTAGGTAAATTTTCAGAAGCTTTCAATCTCCATTTGCCAAAGTTCTCCATGTAATGCTCTTCAACCTGAAATCTATGTCTTTTGGTAAGTGCATAGCTTTTCTCATGAATCAGTCACTGGACACTCTATGCATCGAGGAAAAGGGGAACATAAACCAAGCTTTACTAATAGGAGAAGTTCTGCGTTATGATCAAGAACTTACTAACCAGCTTGTAGGGACTGATAGATTAGTGACATTCATTTCACAGTGTACTCCCAGGAGCCAACTCTTCAAAGACGACAACTTCCAACTAGGAGTTTTTGTCCATTGGAAAAGGACATTAATTAAAGACTCTCTCCCACACTGTTGGGAGGGACCTTATCAGGTGCCTAACCACAAATAGACAACTGCCTGTCTCTAACATTTGCCTCTGCCTACAGCAGAGATCAGAGATCTCTTGAGGATGGGAAACCACTGGCATCGGAGATAGAGAGCTTTCCTAAGACATCAAGAAGACCTGTATATCTACAAATTGATGCTGAACTTTATTTGTTTGAATGTCTTTACCTGTCTGCTAATAATATTGGCCATAATAATAGTTACACTTGTTGTTTGGGCTTTTCTCAAACTTTTGGGTATATAGCCCAGCTGTTAGTAATTGCTGAAGGTATGTGAGATAACTTCTGTATTTATCAGTAATACTCTTCATGGTTTCTCTTGAGATTTAGAAGGAATGCTACTGCAAAAAGGAAAAAAGTCATGTGTGTGTTTAAGAGAAGTTAAAAATAATTAGTGTGTCTTAATAAGTTAGTTATTTCTTTTTTTAACATTTTTTAAAAAATGTATCTTTAGAGGGGAAGGGAAGGGGAGAGGGAGAGAGAAAGAGAAACATCAATGTGTGGTCACCTCTTGTGCATCCCTTGCTGGGAACTGGCCTGCAACCCAGGTATGCGCCCCGACTGAGAATTGAACCACGATCCCTTGGTTCACAGTCCCACGCTCAATCCACTGAGCCACACCAGCCAGGGCAATAAGTTAGTTATTTCTAAATGAGTAAAAAGAGACAAACTAAAAAGAACAAGGGAAATTGTAGAAGGTTAGTGGAAAAGCAATATTGAGAAAAGAATTTTCTGTATAAATGTTAGAACCTAGTTATGGGGATGTGCTTACACCCAAACCAAGCAAGAACTAACTGTGTAATCCAAATGGAAGCTGAAGTGCCTATAAAAATATGGCCCTCTGTAACTGCTGCTGAGGCACAGGAAATTTACTTATGAAACTCTTACTGTCCTCTTGGCCTCCGGAATTTTTAGATGGTAATTTCAATTTGCAGCATTGTGTTCTGACAGCCTTGTCCCTGAATAAACCTTAAAGTTACAGCTTCTAATTGCACAACTAGCAGGAATCAGATTAATAGTGAATGGCACGTGAGTGCTTCCAATGGGAAGTTGATGGGCTGTAATAAGTGGGAGCCCAAATCCAGGTCAGACTGTGAAAACTGAAGTGATGTGTGGTGTGCCCTCAAACTATAGGTAAATGTCATACTTGATGCAAAATCCAGAGAAGTGGGGCAGACAGCAAAGCTTGCATCATGGTAACTTACCCATTAGAAATGATGCAGAGTGTTTTTCTTAATGAAGGCCCATTAACCTGACTGCTCCCATGTCCCTGCTTTTCACTTTTGAGAAAAATTCAGCTTTGACTTCCATCCAAGGTTGTGGTCTTACCCCATTCCCAATGACCCATTGTACAGCAACACAAATGCTGACATTGACTTCCCAGGAATGAGCCTTCCTTGCACCGTGGGACCATATTATCCAGTGAAACTTTGCTCACCAGTGCTCCCTTCGATTGATTTATGACCAAAACGGGGAAGTGTGGACAAAAAGGGGCCCCATACTAAACCTGACAGACTCGGGAGGCCTGAACGGCAGCCTTATAAACTCAGAGACCAAAGTAACCATGTAGGGCAGTCTGGAATGGAAACCTCCTAAGTGAAAGAGAGTGATAGAGGGTGGTGGGTCTTTACCTTAACGGAGTCTATTTACTCTCCTTTTGTACATAAGATAACATAGCGGTAACTTTGGAATGTCAGGGTGATTTCCTTTTCTCCCCACCCAGACCCCTCAGGGCATAACTACCCCGCAAATCCCCTCATTGGTATTGTTATTGTGTTAATTGACGACTGTTAATTACCTGTACCCAGCTATGTAAAATAAATGTATCTATTTGTTTTACTTTTTATCCAATCCCAGGGATTCCCCACCTCTGCTTTGTCCTGCCTCCCTAACCTATCACCAGTGGATTTCATATAAGCCCCTTACACCTCCTCCTTTGATTCTGATGTATAAAATAAGCTACAAAACTGCCAGTCTCTGAAGCATTTTCTCAATCCACTGAGATTTTGCTTCCTAGCTATTGTCAAAAATTAAGCTTAAATAAACTCATAAAAATTCTTGAAAGAAAGAAGGGAAAGAAGAAATTTTTCCTACTTTCAAGTTGTAAAAGTAGTCTCTACATCTGAAAGTTGTAAAGATTTGTTTTTCACATTTAGGTCTTTAATCCACATGGAAATTATTTTTGTATATGGTATGATGCACGTAACCAGCTGCATTTTTTCCAAATGTACATTATTTCCTATTGTCCCACGCCATTTATCCATCATCATCCTTCCCTACTGATTTGCAGAGCTACCTCTGTCCCGTGTGAAGTTTCCACATATGCATGGGTTGGTCTCTGGGTTCTGTAGCCTGACCCTTGGTCTACTTATCTAATCTTCTACCATACTCACTGTGTTCATTATTGGAGCTTTACTACTTCTTGGTTTGAGTCACCACTCCACCTTATTCTTTTTAAAAAATTAATTAATTTATTTATTTTTAGATTTATTTTATTTTATTTTATAATTGTTGTTCAAGTGCAGTTTTCTGTCTTTTACTCCCATCCCAGTCCACCCCTCCAGCCCTCCCCACCTCTCTCCCATTTCCACCCCCCCAGTTTTTGTCCATGTGTCCTTTATACTTGTTCCTGCAAACCCTTCCCCCTGAAATTCCCTCCCCTTTCCCCTCTGGTGACTGTCAGCCTGTTCTCTATTTCATTGTCTTTGGTTATATTTTGCTTGTTTATTTGTTGTATTGATTAGGTTCCTGTTAAAGGTGAGGTCATACGGTATTTGTCTTTCACCACCAGGCTTATTTCGCTTAGCATAATGCTCTCCAGTTCCATCCATGCTGTTGCAAAGGGTAGGAGCTCCTTCTTTCTTTCTGCTGCATAGAATTCCATTGTGTAAATGTACCATTGTTTTTTTATCCATTCATTTACTGATGGGCACTTAGGTTGCTTCCAACACTTGGCTATTGTAAATTGTGCTGTTATGAACATTGGGGTGCATAGTTCTTTCCACCTTATTCTTCAGAAGTGCCTCATGTTCTGGGTCCTTTGCAATTCTATGCACATTTTAAGATCAACATGTAAAATTCCACTGAAAAACTCTGTGGAGATTCTGACAGAATTGCAGTGAAGATGTAAACTAATTTGGGGAGGGGGAAATTTACATTCTTCACACCTAGGGCACTTGTCTGTAAACATGGTTCATCTTTCTATTTATTTAGGGCTTTTCTAATCTTTCAGTGAGGTTTCAGAATTTTTTCATACCTGGCTACCACAGTATGTGTAAATTGTGTGGTTTATTTTTAACTACTGATTTAATTTTTTTCAGTGGTTATAGATCTATATAGGCCAAAAAGTTCATTTAATTTTTTCTATAAAATAAAAGACACATTTTTCATTCTCACCAATGCCTTTACTGATTTGGATATTTCAAGTGTGTTGGCTAACTCCCATGTGGTAGAACATCAATTGTTCTCAGTTAATGACTTGATTCGATCACTACCAACTTCAACTGGTCTATGCGACTGTGGAGCATCGTCCAGGGAGAAATCCCTAGCACAAAACTTCGCAAACCACTTTTGACATATTTGATGAGTCACTGCACCTTCTCCATACACTAAACAAACCTGCCTTTTGTTTCAGTTGTGCTTTTACCTTTCTTAAAATAATAAAGCGAAATAAGCTGAAGATGTTGCTTATTTTCTTCTTTCTTCAATATTAAAATGGCCATGCAAAAATTCACCAATTTTGATCATTTTTTTAATACACACTGATATGACAGGTGTCAGAACACAATGTAACAAAATTGTTTCTAATGGAGTTAAGACAACTAAGTGCTACTACAGCCATCTTATGGAAAAAAACCAAAGGAACTTTTTGGCCAACTCAATATTTCTTCACTTTTATTACATTATACATATTTTAGTAGTTCTTTGTTTTTATCTCTAAATTTTCAAATTTCTTTTTTTAAGGATTTTATTTATTTATTTTTAGAGAGGGGAAGAAAGGGAGAGAGGCATAGATGCATCAATGTGTGGTTGCTTCTTCTGTGCCCCCTGCTGGGGACCCTGCCAGCAACCCAGGCATGTGCCCTGACTGGGAATCAAAGCCGCTACCCTTTGGTTTGCAGACCAGCACTCCATCCACTGAGCCACACCAGCCAGGGCTCAAATTTCTTAGCCTCGTACTTTCATAATATTTTTATTTCTATTTTGCTTTAAAAATCTCTGCTGTATCTGTAGTTGTCCCCCTTTTTCCATCCCTGGTATTGTTTATATCCACCTTTTTTTTCCCCTTGATCAATCTCGCAGTATTTTTTCCTATTTTATTACCTTTAACTCAGAACAAACTTTGGGCTTTGCTCTACCTCTCTATTGTATTGTGTTCTATTTCATTTATTGCCAGCTTTTATCTTTATTATTTCCTTCCTGCGTTTTTGTATTTTCTTTGAGTCTATTTAGTTGTGTTTTTCCTCCTGGCATCTTAGGTCGGATAGTTAGCCCATTAATTTTCATTCTTTCTTCTTTTTCAGAATATCAGTCTCCACTAAGTGCTTCCTGAGCGGCAGTTCCAGTTTTAGGCTGTGGTACTGTTGTTAATGTTAATTCTCTGTTATTGTCCAGTTCTGTATTTTCTCATTTCCATTACGATTTTTTCTTTGAGCTGAGTTACTTAGAAGTATGCTTTTTAGTTCAAGTTTTTTAACCCTTTCATTATTGATTTCCAACTCAGTTGTAGCCTGTATGATCCTAATTCTTTGAACATTTTTGAAACTTGTTTTATGGCCTCATATATAGTCAGTTCTGGGAAATGTGCTGCATGTGCTTGAGAAAGAAATTTTCTTTTAAATTGGGCTCCAGATATCATATATTCACCAGATAAAGCTTGTTAATTGTGTTGTTCAAAGCTTCTGTAAACTTACTAAGTTTTTATTGGTTGGTTAATTAATTACAAAGAAAATATTTGATTGTGAATCTGTTAAGTTTCTATTACAATTCTATCAATTTATATATGCATATATTTTATATTTATTTACATATATTATACATAAAGATATGTGTATATATTATATACTATATATAAAGTTAGCCACATAGAAATGTCAAATTCCTGGTTAATTTAGTGTTGTATAAGGTCATTTTTAAGGTTTTGGAGTTGTGTAAGTTTTTTCTTACACTGTATTATGCAGGGTCAGTCCTATGATGTTTTCTTTTTAAAGTGTACTTTACATGTTGTTTACTTCACAATCACACCAGCTTTCTTTTGGTTAATATCTGCATAGTATATATATTTCCATGATTTATTTTCACCTTTCTTCTTTACTTTTACCTTAGGTGTGTGTTTTGTACGCAGCATAATATTGGATTTTTCTAAATTTTATTTAGAGAACATCTTTCTGTTAATAACTGAAACTGATATGCTTATATTTATTTTATCTGATTACTGATGTATTGTTACTCTAACAGTTATTTTTGGCTTTCTTTCTTTGCTTCTCCCCCTCCCCTTGTTTCATGCCCTCTGTAGATTAATAGGTTTATATTACTCTCTCATCCATGCTGGCTTTGGTGGTTGTTATGTTTTCAGTGGTTGTCTTTTTCAAACATTCATACTTAATTATAACTTTTCTAGCCAATTTTAAAGTATTCAGTCTTTTTTTCTATTTCTAAACATGGCATGGATTTCATTGTCTTAACTGCCCGATGAGCACAACCACCTTCAGTATCTTGTTGCTATCTAAGTTTTGGTTCGGCCCTTTAAAACTTGGTTTTTAACTCTGACCGATGTGACTCTGTTGGGTGGTGTCCCAAAAAGGGACGCTGGTCGGGTGTGTAAGAGAGGAAACTAACTGATGTTTCTCTCTCACATCGACGTTTCTCTCCCTCTCTCCCTCTGTTCCCCTTGCTCTAAAAAGTAAATTAAAAAAAAACAACTTGGTTTAAAATAGTTTTTGTAATTAAATTTAATTTATTGATGTATTATGCATTTCTGCTCATATAGGAGGGGGGACCCCTAAAAAACTGGAGGATGCACCCCTTGTATTACTGGCTTTCTCGCTAGGTGAGTGCTCTAAGCGCCCATCTGTATCAGTGTACTAGCTGGTATTGTTGTGAGAGGCTGCGTTGGGCTTCAGGAAATTCTTTTTGAAGACTCTTTCAACATATGCCCATTTCATGGTGGGTGATTTATGAGCACACCTGCCAACACTGCACTAAGTGTTCAGCAGTTTTTGACCAAAAATGGCATGACCCTGAGACTGACCCTCCCTATTCACCCAATCTCCACCCAAGTGACTTTTTTTGTTTGTTTCTCTGGATGGAAAAAGTCCTCCAAGGGAAATGTTTTGCTGATGTTGAAGAGGTGAAACAAAAAATGGCAGAAGCACTAAAAGGCATCAAAATTGATGCTTTCAAAAAATGTTTTGTTAGTGGGGAAAAAAATCTTGATAGGTGTATTGCATCAAATGGGGAAAATTTTGAGGGTGACTGAAGTTTAAACATGTAACAATAAATACACAATTTTTTATAAATAAAGTCCATTTTTTTTGGTCCCTCCTCACATATTAGGTTGAATCATATGAAGTTTCTAATATTCAATAATTTTTGGCCTAAAAAAACAACAGTTTCATATGATTCAACCTTAAAGTTCTAGCAGCATATGTGGTTCTTCTCATGATGATGTTTGCAACTTTAAACTTCACCTCTATGTCTTGTTCCGTGGTGCTACCGCTTCACGTCTTGCTCGGAAGAGAATAATTCAGGTGAGAGACAGACATGCACAGTGGAAATGAGATGGCAAGTTTATTTATGAAACACACTCAGGCAAAAGCTTTTAAGTAAAATCTCTTTATTCTCCTCTAGCACTTAATTGTTAGTTTAGCTGGGAATAAATTCTAAATTCAAATTATCTTCTTGGACCAAGATTACTGGTGAGAATTCTTTGTTATTATTTATAGTTGACTCTTTTTTGGGAAGGGGGTGCCTTTTTGCTCTTTTCTCTGTCCTTTGTGTTCTGGTATCAATCTGATGTGCCGTGCATTGCTCTTTACGTCACTCACGCTGCTGGGGACACCCAGAGTCCTCCGGAGACTCTGTTTGTAAGCTGTGTGAAGTGCCCTTATCCTATTCTCTTGGTAATTTGTTTTTCCTCTCCTATAATATGGTTTATCTTCTCCTTTCCTTTGTCTTTTTTAATCTCTCTTTTCTCCTTTCCAGAGACTTCTCAATTTTATCTCCCAACAATTTAATTTAATTTTTAATTAAACATTTTATTTCTGTAATTGTAGTTTAAAGTTCTGTGATCCCTCTTCTCTAATTGTTCTTTCCTGTATACCCTTATTCTTTAAAAAAAAAAACATTTTATTTATTTATCTTTAGAGGGGAAGGGAAGGAGAGAGGGAGAGAGGGAGAGAGGGAGAGAAACATCAATGTGTGGTTGCCCCTCGTGCGTCCCCTGCCAGGAACTGGCCTGCAACCCAGGCATGTGCCCTGACTGGGAATCAAAACACGATCCCTTGGTCCACAGGCCTGCGCTCAATCCACTGAGCTACACCAGCCAGGGCTAGACTCTTACTCTTGTTTTAGAGCTGTAGTCTCTTTGAGATTTTTCTTAGGATAGTAGAGTTTAAAATGTTTTACTTTTTAAAGTTCCCTTTTATCTTCTGAGCTATGTATCTGTTTTCTCTGGGATTTTTGTTGTTATTGTTGCTCGCTTGCTTCTTTTAAATCCTTGGTTGTTGGTTCATATTTTAAAAGTGAGGCAATAAAAATACCCAACTTTGGGAGCTTCGTGCCCGTGGACAGGAGTTACTGACTGGCAAGCTATATGTTAGGGTTCTGCGGTAGCAAGCTGAGTATTACTGGGAACCTCTACACGCCAGAATTTTGTGGAGGGTTGTTTTTTCCCAGGACCTTGAATTTTCTTTAAATAACCTTTTTATTGGTTTTCCTAGGGAAACAAAGCAGAGGCAGCTGTCCCACACAGCAGCTTTCAAATAACTCCCCGGTTTTCCACTCCGAAATCTCAGACCTACTCTGCAATGCGCCCAGTGTGATGAATTTGCAAGCCTCTTCGGGGCTTCCCTACGAAAAGGAAAGCTCTGCCCACGCTGCCTGCGGCCTCCTCCTCCTCACCAGCCTTCCCCGTTCTGCCCCCCACACTTGCTGAAATCTCCAGTGCATCGATTATCCTTTCCCGTTTCCTGGGCTGTGGTGGGTTCGCGCTGTTTCCATTCCTTTACCACCATCTGAGCAGGGTTCAGGCAGGGAGAGGCAGCAACTGGGTACAAACAATTCGAATGTTTAACTGAAAGTCCATTTGTTTCTTTTCTCCAGTTCTGGAAGTTTCTTTGACTTCCTCTGCCCAAAATTGGGTCTACCTTGTCCTGGGTTCCTCCTGCACTTTCGGCCTCTCCTCCACCCCCCCACCCCAACCACTTCACGTTGTAATTGGCTTATTTTTCTGGAACCACAGCAGGTTGGGCTCTTAATCTCTGCTGAGACTGGGACTCAGCAAGGCTATTTTGGGGAGAAGTCTCTCCGGGCTCCCCAGCTTTTAAAGATCACCATTACCACCAGGGCGTGCCGAAGGCAAGGAGAGTCCCGGACTCAGTGAGTGCTTCGCTGCTCACACCCTCATTAGGCATCTGGAATGTTACGAGATGATTTCATCAACATCGTGAAGAGACAAGCATTAATTGAGTCCAGTGGCTGGATCCAGAGTACCGGATCCTGAGATGCCCAGGGGAAAAATGAACAATGAACAGGGGAGGGGTGGTGCAGGCAGGTGGAGTAGGGCATAGGGGGATAAAAAATAAATAAATAAACAGCCTCTGCCCAGCGACACCCTTCTTCCATCTCTCCGTCCGTGCTTGCTTCCTGGCTTTTATTGCCCCAGCACAGATTATTGATATTTTCAAGTCCAACCCTTGGGAGGGTTCTGTGTTCCAGCTGCCACTGCATTCAATCATCGCTTATTAAACATCTGGCTGGCACCATGAATTCAGTCTTCCCATCCCTCACAACTGCTCCAAGCAGAAGGTATTTCACTTTACCAATGAGAGGACCAAGGCAGTGAGTCCCTAAGGTATGGTTGGCAGACCTGTCAGGAGAGCTCAGGTCTCCTGGCTTCTGTTCTAGAGCTTCCTAAGCTCCTCTCCCACTGCTTCCTCTGCTGTGGATGGGGTCAGCGCCCAAGGCTGCCGCTGATCAGGGGAGCTGCAAGTCCCAGGAGGCTGCCCGTGTGCTAGTGGTTGTGGACGTATGACCCAGGGTTCTAGTCCCTCAAGCCAGCAGAGGCTCCAGAGAGCGGAGCACTACTTGTGGGGGCCTCTGCTGGTGAGAAGGAGATCAGAGGAGACTAAGAGAGTGGAATACAGAGGGAAAAAACAGGGGAGAGGTCACCGAGAAGGGCGGGACATGAGAGAAAAGAGTGGCCCTGACCCAGCAGCAACCACTCAGAGCCAATGCGCATGGTGTCCCCATGAGGTGAGAACGGCGCAGTCGCTCTCAGAGGCAGGTCTCAGCTCTGCTGTGTCTCAGTTTCCTCACCCTCACCCAGCGCTGTGAGTCCAAGATGATAAAGCATATAGAGTGTGCTGTAAACTGAAGCTCTGGTCAGCAGCGAAGGGTCCCCTTGCTGCTGGCATACCACGAGGGCAGGGTGGTGTCCTCTCCCCTGGCTCTGCACCCGAGTGCAGCCAATGGCAGTGCCACTTGTCACAGAGAAAACCCAGGGACAAAGGACGTCCGCAAAGGATGCAGGAAGATAACAGGGATGCAGGGTATATCTTATTGACAAGCCCCTCCCAGGGCACTGTCCCTCTCGCACTGGCCCGGCACCCAGGAGGAGAGCCCCTACCCTGTCCTGACTACTGTGGCAGCCCCACCCCCTGTCCTCCCCTCCCCTCCTCTGGGGCCCACCAGAGCCCCAGCTTGCCTCGGGCAGAAGGCAGAGAGTTGGGCCTGGGCCCTGGCCACAGACCCCTAGCAATTTATGTTCACAGTGACCTCAAAAGAGAAACAGAAAATGTCAGTGTGGCTGAGTTTTTGGCCCCTTGAAACTCAAGTGCAAATTCATCCTTGATTTGAAGGACAGGAGTAAAGGAAATGGCATCAGTGAAGTTCTGCAGCCCATTCAGTCTTCTGAACGATATTGCTTTAATAAGATATTGGCCTGGAGCCCTGGCTGGTGTGGCTCAGTGAACTGAGCACCGGCCTGCGAACCAAAGTGTTACCAGTTTGATTCCCAGGCAGGCACATGCCTGTGTTTCAGGCCAGGTCCCCAGCAGCGGGTGCATGAGAGGCAGCCACACATTAATGTTTCTCTCCCTCTTTCCCTTCCTTCTTCTCTCTAAAAATAAATAAATAAAATCTTAAAAAAAAAGATATTGGCTTGGAGACCTGCCCAGGGGCATTCAGGTGGAACACAGTCCCCTTGTGGCCACGATCTTCTCACAGCCCAGTATCCCCTTCTGGTCCAGCGAAAGAAACTCCTGGGCACTGTGAGATCTATAACAGTTTCGGTGATGAGGCAAACAAGGAAGATTCTTCTCTTTTCATATCTGTCAATAGGAAGAAACAAGCTGCCTTGAAAGGAATTGAGCCTCACAACTCCAGAGGCAATCAATCAGGCAGAGATTGGCTCTTTTTGGAAACGAATAGAAAAAAGAGCAAGTGAATAATAATACATACAAGAATCAATCTATCTCTTCCTCTTTCTATCTCTCCTTTCCTCTCTCTCTAAGAAGCAATTTTAAAAGTCTATCTTTTTTAAAAAAAAAAAGCAAATAATAATTAAGAACAAAAACTAGCCTTGCTTTCTTGTCTTCATGCAGTGTAAATTCTTCTGGTAAATTTCTTCTCCCTTTTAAATTGTTAAATTGATTTGAGAGAGAGAATCATTATTTATGCATTCATTGGTTGTTCTTGTGTGTTCCCTGACCAGGGATTCAAACCCACAACCTTGGTTTATCAGGATGCTGCTCTAACCTAAGCCCAGCCAAGGTTCTTTCCCCTTTCCAGTCTGGGTGCTCCTGTGTAAAACTCCTGTAAACCCTTCTTAAAGGGTCCATCCAAATGTAATGCTTCTTTTCTGAGACAGAGTTAGTTGTTCCCCATGGTAGGCAGAATAGACCTCCAAAAATGTTCAAATCCTAATCCCAGAACCTATGAATATGTAAATATGTTACCTTACCTGGGACTTTGCTGAAACTGTCAAGTTAAAAACCTTGACATGGGAAGATTACCCTGGATTATCCAGGCAAACCCCAGGTAACCCCAAGAGTCCTCTTAAATGGGAGAAGGAGACAGGAGCTTAGAGAGATCTGAAGACGCAGCATGCTGAAGGCCAAAGGGTGTGGGCAGCCTCAAGAGGCTGGGAAAGGCAAGGGAACGGATCCTTTCCTAGCGCCTCCAGAAGGAGCCCAGTCCTGCTAACGCTGACTTTAGCCCTGTGAGACACATTCTGGGCTTGTGGCAATTGTTACAGCAGCCATAGGGAACTAACTGGTCCCATTTGCATGTCTCGGTTAGACATCAAGCACACTATACTGTAATTCTGTACGTGCTGGTCTCTTTAACTGGGCACCTTGGGGTGAAAGCTATGCATTAAGTAGTCTTTCCACCATGGCATTGCAGGGCTCAGTAGATGCGCTTGAGTGGGTATATAATGTGTAAGCAGGCCCTCAGAGCCAGACCTGAGACGATTAGCTTCAACACATGCTGCACTATTAGGGAATTTCACCTGTGAACCCATTGCCCTTAAACAATCTTCCTTATGAAGATTTTTGGAAAATAAGGATTTGCCACACGTATTTAATTTTGCTCTCTCTGAGCAAGTGTGTTCTTATGTCTGAAGCTTGGATCCAGGAGCCCAAACACTAGGTAATAGGAGGGAGAAGGGTCATGTGGATAAAATACATTCTTAGGTCTCCAAAAGGAGGGTGATATGAGATATTGGCCTTCAACTTGAATGTTGTGTTGAATCCTGGGGAGTCACAATTAATCAAGTGGAGAGAGTGTAGTAGAAAATAACCAGGTGGGAGGGGAGCTGGGTGAAGGGGTGGAACCCAGTCACAGGGAAACTGGTTGAGAGAGTTGGGGTGTTGAGCTAGGAACAGACAGGGTTTGGGGGCCTTGGTCCCTGTGTTTAACCAGGGTTGATATGGAGAAGAGGAAGGAATTTGTTCCATGGGGTTTTCGAGGAGTAGAATGAAGACCAATAGATAGAAAACACAGGGTAAGCAGGGGAGGAGATTTTGGCTGAGTCCCAGATGCACTTGGGCAGTGCCACCCAGGGCTGGAGTGGCCAGCATTGTGGGCCGTGAGCTGTCTCTGGAGGGGTTCAAGCTGCGGACAGCACCCCAAGAGGGAAGGAATTCCGTGTCTGATGGCGACAGGTGTGAGGCTTTTAAATGTTCTGTAAGATTCCTTTCCCTCACACAACCTGTGATTAGCCAACCCTGCCCTGTGTCCAACTGGATGGCCACGGGTGTAAGTGGCTGCCCAGGCCCTGGCCCCTGGAGACATTGGCCATGGCCTTGTGCGCTGCCCTGTGCAGACGCTGTGCTGGCACGGGTGCTCACTCTCCCAGGGTCAGTCTCTGTCGCCAGACACACACCTAAAACCAGCCGTCCCCTCAGCAGGCTTTCTGAGGCTCACTGTTTCCAGGGAGGGGCTCACTGGCCCACAGAGGCCCCCTTGGGTTTTTGCATTCCCAGATTGTTTTGGAAAAGCTCAGTCTGAGGTTCATGTCCACTCTCTCCAGGGCTGGCCCCTGGCCAGAGCATGTGTCTGGTTTTCTCCCACATCCCTGTGCCCCTTCCTCTTGATGCCCAGGATCCGCACCCACTACTGCCCAACTGGGTAACTTAAGTGAATTCTTTCCTCTCACTGGCTCTTTGTACCCTTATCTGTAAAATGGGGGTCTGAGCCAGCAGGCCCTTTCCACTCTGACGCTGCTGGAACTCAGAGTCTAGGTTGAATCACTTTCCCTCCCTTGTTCATCAACCCGTGTTCTTTCAAAGACAAATCCCTGCCACCTGTCCCTCTCCCAACCCTTAGGCTACACTTGAATGGCTGACCCTGCTCATCTCCCCTCTAACACCTGAGAGGCTATAGAAAGAGCCCTTTCCCAGGTCCGGTGAGAATTCAGTGTAAGTGCCTGCCCTGGCATTCTTGTCTCCATGTACCTTCCTACTGCTTGCACCATGCTTTGCAGACACGCATTTTGGCTGGTTGTTCTCATGACTCCTGGTTGGAGAGAACCTTGATGAGGTCCTCTCCAAGTCCCTGGTTCAGTCCATGCTCTGGCTGGGCCCAAGGCTCCTGGTGAACTGGGGGCAGTGTCTGTGTGTTCCACAGCAGCTACCTGCTGCCCAGTCCTGCCCACAAAGAGAAAGTCCATCCTCTGGTACCAAGCGTGGAACCTCGTGTTTCCTAGAGCAACAGCAAGAGGTCCCTGGGCTATGGTGGCCCTGACTTAATCCCCACCGATGGCCCCATACAGGCATTCTTGAGGCAATCATGGTGAGACATGGGTGAGAAAGTGCTCTGTGACTTGCAGAGTTTTGTGTGAAGAATTACTGTATCTGGAAGGTCCACTGGGAACCCATGGTCCAGTGGGGATGTTCTTCGGGAAGTTGGTCTCTCCCTGGGAGCCTCTGGAAGGCACATCATGTCAGCAGGTGCTATTGTACTCAAGGTCAGATGTGTTGAGTTTAGATGCTGCTTGATGAGAGAAGGAGAAGGGGGAAGGCAGAGGGGGACAGAAGAGACAGAGAGGGAGGGAGGGAGGGAGGAAAGAGTGAGTGAGAGAGAGGGACAGTGTGGGGAGGGAGAGAGAACATGGACTCCCAACTTGGCTGTGCCACTTACGTCGTGACCTTGGGCAAGTTCTCCTCTTCTGCGGACTCAGTTCCCTCGACTGTCAAGTCAGAATGTTCCTTTCATTGCCACGGACATCCTGTGAACTCAAGGATCTTTTCCACTTTTCTGGGACTCTTGGACCATGTAGCCCTTGAGTTGTCACCGATGCTGAGGCAGCAGGGAGAGCAGAGTGGTCTGGGCAGCTCAGTGATTGGGTGAGGGAGCCAGCTGGGGCTGCTTCTCCCAGGGCTCCCTTATTGAGAAAGTGCCTGCAGTAGAAGCGGGGCTGATTCACAGGGAACCATCCCCATCATGGGTGACACGGCTTCCCAGGCATGTCACCCTCCTGACAGGCCCACGTTGCTAGCCTCTTAAACAGAGCCCAGCCCTTTGGGCTTGGTTTATAGACTGAGTTATAGGATGTCACTTAAATACCCAGTTGAAAACCAATTTCTGCATCTTCATTTCTCCCTAAGGAATTCCTTCTTTTGCTCAGATTACCAGGTGGCTCTTTTGTGGAGCACTGACTGTCAGACTCCCTCTTTTTAGGCAACTTGATTTCATAAGAGGTCAACTCCAGCGAGGCTAGCTCTGTATTTTCTGCACAGATTCAGCAGGGAGAGCAGGGTTGGCCTCACGGCCACCAATGTTGTGTAAAAGCTCAAGCGAGAGGCACAATACTCAGGGAGAGTTGCTTCAAGGAGGGATGTGGCTCAGCCACTCCTGCAATAGCCTCGCCTGGAGGGATGCGGCAAGAGACCAGCCCTCAGAACTCACCGCTCTGGACCCTCGGAAGATACGCTCATCTGGTCTATGTCCCAGGGTGATGAAGCTCCTCCTCAGTCACTAGTCTTCGTATCTGGGGGTAGAAACTCACGTGGTTTCCTTTTTTCTCATGGCCTGCTAGAAAGTTTTGAGGCAAACCTAAGGCCCACTTCGGCAAAGTTCCCCTCCCCCTTCGTCTGTGATTGTTTCTGTTTGGTTTCCCCCATGGTCTTGGCCTCCATCTCCTCAGCCATTAAATGCTGAGAGACCTCTACCTCCAAGACCACGAGCCCCTCCCTTAGTCACTGCTGGCACCCAGGCAGTCTCATGAAGGCCCTGGCTTCAGTTGCCTTCTGCATCAGAACTTCAGATGACGCATAACAGAATCACTGATGACACTGGTCTAGCCAAATGGGAGAGGCCTCAAGTCACATGACAATGAGCTCAAGGCAGCCCATCCAGGTGGGAGCGGTGCAGCGACTCCACCACGGGATCCCTGTCTCCGGTCTGTCCCTTGTTCCACTCCACCATCTGTGGCCTGGGGCATCTGACCCTGTGGCCGCAGCACTTCCAGCCTCTTGTGTGCCTTTCAGTGGGGAGGTGGGAGGAGAGTACAGTAAAACTGCATGCCAGCCTTGTCCACCCCTTTGAAACAATGGATTTTCACATTGCCATCCGTATATCTATAAAGGAGAGTACATAAGTCACATGTGCACAGCCAAATGAATGAGTTATCACAAAATGAATTTCGAGGTGTTTGCTTTTACTTTTACTCCTGAATCTCTTTTCCTCTTTCGTTTTTTAATTTTCTTCCTTCTTTACTTCCTACTTTTATATTATTTTGTTACATTTTATTTGAGCTACCTCAGATCCTCTCTGGAACAAGGAGTGATAAGAATAAATACACAAACAGATGGTGGTGGATGGATGGATACACAATTTTGTCACTGGCAAGGAGGTTCTTGCTCCCCACCCCCCAGGACAGAAATTGAGAGAGGGGGAGAAACAGATTCAAAAAGAGTTTTACCGAAAACAAGGTGGAGGAAAAGGGAAAGCCTGATGCAGAGAGGGTGGCTCACCGAACTGCTGCCAAGGTCTGGCTTATCTAGTTCTGGGTATCTGTTTTTGTTTTGTTTTGTTTATAATTCTATTTATTTACTTTTAGGGAGAGGGAAAGGGAGGGAGAAAGAGGGGGAGAGAAACATCAATGTGATTGAGTCTCAGCCTGCAACCCAGGCATGTGCCCTGACCAGGAATCAAACCAGTGACTTCTCAGTTCGCAGGCTGGCACTCAATCCACTGAGATACATCGGCCAGGGCTAGTACTGGGTTTCTTCATGCAGGTGTAGGGTAGATTTCTTTATTCTCTAGATTTGATTGGTGCAGGCACAGAGTGGATTTCTTTGCTCTCCAGGTTCCCACCCTGGACTAGCATTGACTGGAGCAGGCGCAGACTCATGGGTGTGGGGAATGCTAGAAGAGAAACTTTAATCTTATCTAGAGGGGCTCAAAAAGTAACCAACTGAAGGACATTCCCATTCTTCTAAGAGGGGCTCCACCTGTCCCGCTCAGGCATGACCAGGAGGCTGATCTACCCAGAGTCACCAGTGCTGAGGGCCACTACTCTGTCCTAATAAGAGGAAACTCCTGGCAGAAGGGATGGGGTGGGTGAGTCAGGGCAGTGGGAGAGGTCATCCTTATTTGGCCTTGAAGTCGGCTTTCTTTTCCTCATTGCTTGTCGTCTGGATCTCCATCCATACTGTTAGCCACTTGTTTATTGCCACCTTCATTCTACATTCCCAGTTGCAACAAGAGCCAGCACGAATTCCTGTCTTCAGAGTCCTCTGTTGTTAGAAGCAAGGCTGAGTCATCTGCCTTCATTTGCCAGCCGGGAAACGGACAATGCCGGAAAGGGCAGCCGGTCGCTCCAGGATTCAGGCGAAGGCTTTGACAGTGGAACCTGGGCTCATGGCTTCCATTGAACTTCCCCCCACAGAGCAGTAACAGACAGCTTCTGTTTGGGAACAACAATTATTTCATCTGTCTCATTGCTTATGCAAAGGTTGACCAGAAGGCAGTCTTAAGAAATAAGTTGTTGTTCTTCAGAAGGACTTAAAGTCAAAAAGTGTGGGGTAAAACAGAGTACTGCCTTCTAGTTCCAACCTCTGACTGAGACTTTTCTGGAATTCAGTTTCCTTTTCTAGAAAGGTATAGATTGAAACTGGATGAGGTTTAGGGTCCTTTCCAGTCCCTGACTTTCTCTTACCCCTCCCCTAAAGCAAGTAGTTTGGGGTTGGTAGTGCCGTGAGAATCCTGACCATTCTTAGGGGTAAAAGTGTTTCTGAGTAGTAACATATTTATAAGCATTTGTTTGAACAAGGGGAAGAGCCCAATTCCTTCTGATACCAATTTCATCTGGAAAACTTTATTGGACTTTTAAAAAAATTTTTTTTAAAGATTTTATTTGTTTATCTTTAGAGGGGAAGGGAAGGAGAGAGGGAGAGAAACATCAATGTGTGGTTGCCTCTCCTGCGTCCCCTGCTGGGAACTGGCCTGCAACCCAGGCATTGCCCTGAGTGGGAATCAAACCACAATCCTTTGGTTCGCAGGCCCCCACTCAATCCACTGAGCTACACCAGCCAGGGCCGGACTTTTCTTTTTTTGACTAGTCCTTCAAAAAAGGATGTGGGGACCAAAGGCCGGAAATGAACACTGCTGTGAGAATGTCTGACTTTCTGAACTCTAGCTACTGTGACCTTTCAAGGTATGAGCTCAAATAAATGGCCTAAAAACACAAGTTGGCCTTGGAGTTTTTCACAGCAAATGAAGAGGCAGAATTACAGATGCCTCCGCTTGGGCAAGCCCCCTGAAGGGGCTCCAAATGGAAACGCACTCTCAGGTCTCACTGTGGAACTGAGTCCCTGAAGGCTCCAGGCACAACAAAAACGGCTCCGGAGGTCAGAAGGAGGAGACGGGCCAGCAATCGCTGCACCTTTAACTGGACCCGGTCCAACAGGCTCCTGTCCTAGAAGAGCCACTAACCTCCACCCCAGCCTAAGGAGACCAGGCGCACCTAGGACTCTGTGAAACCATTCCCCAGGCCCCTGGAGTCTCTTTTCTTCCGCAAGACTATGGCCTCGTCTGAGATTCTTGCCCACATTCCCTGACCTTCCTGAGAGAAGCTTCTGCATGCTCAAGGCCCTCTTTTACCTTCTCTAACTCCAGATCAACAAGGGCCGCCATCTTGGTTCACTTAAGGTGCCTGTGCAGTAGGAAAAGGCCAGGAAGGTGGTCTGATTCAGCATTTATTAAACAGCTATTTGGTCTGGGTGCTGATGTGTGTGATCACAGTGCATGAAGTCAAGAGGGTCTGAAATTAGTCAAGGTGGATGCAAATATGAACTGTGAACCAACTGTGCCTGCCTCTCTCCTTCCCTCCATTCCTCTGTTCCTGTCTTCCTTTCTTTTATCAGATGAGTAAGGTGAAAAGTTATGCTTTTTCATGGACAAATAACCTATCATAAATGGTTATCTCATATCATATTCCCACTTTATAGATGAAAAAAACTGATATCCATATGAGGAAGTGACTGGCTGAGGTCCATTTTCTGGACTCGTAGACTTCCATGTGTTTTTGAACCTGTTTACCTAGGTAACAGCATTTACCTCTGTTTTTTTAGTGGCAGGGGTGTGTGTGTTACATACTGAGAAGAATTTGTAGGAGTTATGCGCAAGACTGGTTTCTCAAAGTGGGGAGCAGGAGAAGAACAGGGCTTCCTGAATGGAGTCCATGCACCCGTGTGTAGAATTCTGTGCAACCTTCAGTCATGTCGGCCACTCACAACAGACCTGTCCATTCATGCAGTAATGAGAAAACACAGCAGCTCTTCCCGCACCCATCTCTGACCTTTAATTAGGTGCGGCGACGCGATGGGGGCTGCTCTGGCTGTGAGGACTGCGGAGTTGCCAGTTTAATCATTTCAAAGGTTGCTCTGTTTTATTGGCATAAAATTTGGAAGTCTTGTAGTAAAGTGTACAATTAAATGTAACTTGAATAAATTGCCTTAGGCCAAAGAGAACTTTTCCCTTCCTCTTCTTGAAACTGGTTCTGCCCCCTGCCCCACCTCCAGTTGTTAACTGTCTATTTTCCAACTCACCAAGTCCCTTTGAGGGAAGGAGATGGATGGGCTCCTTGAAAAACAATATTTAAATAGACATTTGGCAAGCTTACCTGAATTAGCTTCAGACTGTCCTCGAGGATGGTGGAAGGAGAAGGCAGATGCTGAGGCCATTAGATGCAGGTGGACTGGTCTCTTGATAAAATAAATGAAAAAAATAATGACCACCGTCCTTCCTGGTTCCCAGTCACCTGTGCAAAAAGTCCAAGTTTCTAAGCCCGGCAGATGAGGGTGTTATAACCCAGTTCCCTGTAAAAGCTCACTTCCCCAAGCACAGCGCCCTTGCTTGCCTTTGAGCCTTTGCTCACCCCATAGCCCTGGCCTGAAACAACCCCACCTACCCCTTTAAATGCTTTCAGAATCCCATTCCTTTACCGAAGCCCTGCGCCACGCTTTCTCTGATCTCTCTTGGCTGGACAAGCCTTTCCCTCCTCTGTCCCTTTAGGACACATTGCTTGCATGAGGACAAAGCTGGGTTAAGTTTGGGGTGCTTTAAGTTCCTTGTTTATGAATCTCAGTCCCCTGAGATGGTGCCCTGAGGGTGGAGACTGAAGTCCACCCCGACTTGTCCCTGCAGACCCCTAGCAGAGTGTCTGCCTGGAGCCCAGTCGGTGGCCACAGGGCTTGTGGAGTCTTCAAAATACAGAGAATTGAAGGGACGTTTTCTTCATTATAAAATCAAGTCAATTACATAAAATGAGGGAAATATAGAAAAGACAAAATTATAGAGGTGGGAAAATGGCTCATATTTCCATCACCCAGACAGGCCAGCCTTCTTTAAAAGCTTAGACACACCTGCTGGCTGAGGGGAGCTGAGTTCAGCCCAGAGCAGGTGGGTGGGTCCAATGACCTGTCCGCATCCAGGTGAACCAGGGACAGGCTCGCTCAGACTGGGTTTCTGTGTTCTTGTTTTTGACAATGTTTTCAGGAAGGCCTAATTTCTAATTTCACAGCAAAACATTTCACTAGTTACACAATGGCTCTCAATTCTCCAGTACAGCTTGGTGCGAGGGCTGCTTTTTCGAGTGGTGAAATACACGCAACATAAAATTTACCACTTTGACTGTTTTCATGTGCACTATTCAGTGGCATTAAGTACATTTATGTTGTTGTGCAACCATCATCCTGATCCATCTCCAGAACTTTTTCTGCAGCCCAAACGTAAACATTAACTTCCCATTCTTCCTCCCCACAGCATCCAGCAACGCCCACTCTACTTTCTGTCTCTCTGAACGTGAACACGTTAGTACCTCATGTACGTGGAGTCGTACACCATTTGTCCTTCTGCGACTGGCTTATGGTATGTATCACATTGTCCTCAAGTTCATCCATGTTGCAGCATGTGTCAGAGCTTCCTTACTTTTTAAGGCTCGGTAATATTTCATTGTGTGTACGTACCACATTTTGTTTAGCCATTCATCTGTCAATAGAAACTTGGGTTGCTTTTGGCTACTGTGATTAATGCTGCTATGGACATGGGCGCGCAGATTTCTCTTTAAGAACTTGCTTCCAGTTCTTTTGGGTATATAACCAGAAGTAGAATTGCTGGGTCCTATGGTAATTCTACATTTAATTTTCTCTCTCTTTTTTTTTTTTTTTTTTGAGGAACCACCATGCTGTTTTTCACAGCAGCTGCACCTTTGTACACTTCCGTCAGCACTGTACAAGGGGCTCCAATTTCCACACACCCTTTTCAATACTTATAATTTCCTACTTCTTGGATAGCAGCCATCTTAATGGGTATGAAGCGGTATCTTAATGGTGGTTTTGACTTGCATTTCTCTGATGACTAGTGATGCTAGGTGTCTTCTCACGTGCTTATTGACCATTTGTCTATCTTCCTTGGACAAAGGTCTACTCAAGTCTGTTACCTATGTTTTAATTGGGTTGTTTGTTTGAGGATTGCTTTTTCAAGTGTCAAATCCTCTCTCCTCCACCCACTGCTCCCAGGCTTGACAGCCTCCAAACAAACAGCCTCCTTGGAACACTCACGACTCTAAACACATCATCATCAGGAGCAGAATGCTGGGGACGGACAGCACATCTCACAACACTCGTCTCAGGAGAAACACCACTAATAACCAGGTGTGAATGGACGTGAGTCTGGGAGCTGTCCCTGGGCATTTTAAGAAGGTGACTGTCTGCTTGTTTGTCCCATTATTATTTTTTATATGTTTTTAGTGTTTTGGGCTTTATTTTTCCCATGTGAGGATGGTGTGCAATACTTTAAATAGACCAAATTCTGCCCCTTTGGGACAATTAGGAAGATTATAAAGTCATGTCCTCAAAGACTGCCCTTTTCCTGCAAGAAGCCTCCCTGTAAGGAGGGAGGGGTGGGGAGGGGAGAAGGGCACTCGCCCTCACAGAGCATGCACTGTCATCAAAACCTGAGATCGGCATGTCACACATGACCTTCTTCTAAGCCTTCCGTCACTCACATGAGGCAGGTTGTTATCTGAGACCACACATGGGGACAAGGAGGCTCAGAGAGGTGGATTAATGTTTTAGAAGTCCCAGCCAGTGACAGGCAGAGTTGGGATTTGGAAACCACCCCGGAAGCCTGAACCCTTGGTTCTGCTCCTGCTGCTGGGACCACACCGCAGTGCTGAGGTTGGTGTTAGGAGCCTGTTTCAAGAAGAAAATATCATTTGCTCTGTCTCTGCTCATCTCAATCCCTCCATCTCTGTTGGACATTTCCACTCAACTTATAGACATATTCAATCCTCTGTCATCCTAAAAGCCCCATGTCTCCTCCAGGATTCCTCCTGCCCCTGCTCCTTCTACTCCCCCCAGCCCCCACCGTCCCTCATACCACTGACCATGCCCTTGCCATGGACTTCCCAATGCCCAATGGGCTTCACCCACAGTCCTCCACATTCTTCTTAAACCCCTGTGCTCCCCACTCTACAAACACTTGTCCTGCTGCTTCTATACGCTCCCTCACTGCTTGTTCTTGGTCTCTTCTGTTGGCTCCTCTTCCTCCACCTGCCTCAGTAATACGGGGCCCCAGGCTGCCTTTTGAACCCTCTTCTTACCTTCCCTACAGCCAGACCCCTTGAGAACCTGATGACAGTCATGGTCTGTCTCCCCAGAAAAAGGCGCTTGTACAGCACATTTCCGCTACCATGGCTACAGTTTCTGGAAATTCGTAGGCACATCTCCCTCTTGGTCCTTTAGGTGTAGAGAGCCTGCTTTCATGGCAAGGGTTTGTTGACTCCAGGCTAAGTCCCATTTCTGGACAAGCTCCCCTTATCTATGACTTCTTAGACCCCTATTCCCACCCAGAACATTCCCTTGAGCTCAGATCTGATTTCAGGCTCAGTGTGAAGTCTACATCACGGTTTCACAGGACTTATGCACAGCCTGTTCAGAATGAGTCTACCCCCTGCCCCCCTCCCCATGTTCTCCAGCACTCTCAGCGATATCCACCATCCACTTGGTCACCCATGCCAAAAACCCGGCCATTTCCCTTCATGAATTTTCCTCTTTCATTACATGGGGCATGGACTTCTGATTGCCCTAGTTGCGTAGTTAAAAGAGTTTTAATTTTGTATGTGGAGTTCAGCTCAAGACTACATTTCCTTTGCAAGTAGGGGCAGCCACATGACTAAGTCCTTGCAAATGCAATGCAAGCAGAAGCGATGTGATAGCTTCTAGGTCATGCCTTTAAGTGGAAAAACTGAACCCTTCTTTTCCTCTTTCCTGCTTTTCCTTTGGCAGGAATATGAATATGAAGGGATCAGCCATTTTGTTTTTGTTTTGTTTTATGTATTTTATTTATTTATTTTTACAGAGAGGGGAAGGGAGGGAGAGAAACATTGATGTGACATAGAAACATTGACCAGCCACCCCTCATACACACCCTGACCAGGGACCAAACCCTTGTTCCAGGCTTGTGCCCTGACTGGGAATTAAACTGGCGACCTTTCGCTTTTCAGGACAAAGCCCACCCCAATGCACCACACTGGTCAGGGTGGGAGCCACCATTTCAGACATGAGATGGGAATCATGGATTTAGGACATCAGAGTAGAGAGATGGAGTGTCATTCCCTCATAGAGTCAAGCCACCATCCCAGCCCTAGATGAGAAATGATATCCATTTTGTTTAAGCTCTTACTATTTTTGGCTCATTTTGTTATGGTGACTTAACCCATATGGTAACAGCCCTACTATATCATCCCACTTACCACCTTAGCCAATCCATCACCATGTTTTACCAATTTCACTCCTATATTACCTCCTGATTCACTCCTGTCTCTCTATTCTCACTGCCCCATCTTAGCTCAGGTTTTCAGCATCTCCCATCTGAGCTAGAATTTTCTACTAGATCTTCCGGCTCCCATCGTTTCTCCTCCCCACCCTCTGCCCCTCCCCTTGTCCTGAACCCATCCTCTGTGGTGCTGCCAGAACCACCCATCTTCTCTGTACTGGTGTTCCTCAGCCTCAGCACTATTGGCATCTCAGCTCAGATAATTCTTCGTTGTGAGGCTGTCCTCTACACTGGAGCATGTTTAGCAGCAACTCTGACCTGTACTCGGTAGATGCCACTTGCATTCTCCAAGTTGTGACAACCAAAAATGTCTCTAGACATTGCCAAATTTCCCCTAGGAGGGAGGCAAAATAGCCCCTGGTTGAAATCCACTGCCCTACACCAGTCTGACCACATCTGTCCTTGGCTAAACCCTTCTGTGGTCTGCCATGGTCTACAGAATGAGCTGCAGCTGATGAGACCCTTCATACATTGTCTCTTGTGTTCTCCCCAGAATGGTGCTTCTACAAAGCTCTCACGTGCACTCTGCTGTCTGGTTACCTTGAACTCCTTGCTACATGCTGAATGTGCCATGGTCTTTTATGCCTTTCAGCCTTTGCAAATGTTATTTTTCTTCCCAGATTGCCCAAACACCTGCTCATCTTACCAGGCTTAGCCCAAGGGTTACCTCCTTGGAGAAGTTCCTTCACATAGCTCAGGCAGGTGTGGTGGCTCCCTTGTATGGCCCCATCCCATATATGTCTTACACTTGCATGTGACTGTTCATGGGTTTGAATCTCCCACAGAATGGATTCAGTTCTGTGTACTGACTCCTAGCCCAGGGCCTGCGATTTGATGAACTCTCAGATTGCTGGGTGGATGCTGGGCCTCCACAGTGAGCATCCAGGACAATTGAGGGAAGGGACTCTGCGTGATGTGTTTGAAGGTGCAGGAGAGCAGGAGGCACTGGAATGGGGTGAGCCTGTTTGTGGGTCCCACACATCTGAGGGGCTGGTCCAGGGGTGAGGCAGCTACCATGGGGTCTGAAAGGGGTAAGAGAACCCCTTGGTGGTGGAGGTTCCAGGGAGGCAGTTTTAGTGTCAAAAAAGGAAACACTAAAAAAATAAAACTTTGGTTTTTGTCCTTTTTTTTAAAGAAGAGAGATTCAATTATTCAGTGTTTTCAGTTTTTCAATGATGGATACAGAAATATAAGCCAGGGCCTGTTCCCACAG
Source organism: Anoura caudifer (assembly GCA_004027475.1). Taxonomy (NCBI): domain Eukaryota; kingdom Metazoa; phylum Chordata; class Mammalia; order Chiroptera; family Phyllostomidae; genus Anoura; species Anoura caudifer. Next base: position 53,192 of record PVKU01000183.1, read on the forward strand.
AGTTTACAGTGTAGATAGAGAACAAGACAGATACACCGTCTGCAAATAATTCCAGGAGATACATATATTTTTCAAAATACAAGTTCTCACATAAACGTTTAACTAAATACTGACTCCATGGAGTTTCAGTTATGTCTCAAAAGGCTTTGAGAAGATACATCCCTTTACTGGATAAAACTTCTAGCCTGTCTAGCCAAGGATCCTTTCTAGAAGCCTCAAATGAAGAGGTGGGGAGAATAGACGGACTGTCAGATACTCTTTAATTTACAAATATATCTAACTTTGAAAACATCTCAGGAATCCCAGCAGTCAGTGAATGAGCTTCTATATCTATTACGTTTCCAGGCTTCCTACACATCCACTCGGATTGCTTCTCTGAGGGGGTACAGGAGAGGTTAGCAATTCTCCTTACGTTGGCTGCCTCTTTCTGAGCCTTCCCTCGCATATCTTCAATTGCTGGTCACAGGACACAGATAAGCAGTTGCAAAGTGTTGAACTGTGACAGTAAAGCAAAATTAGAGTTAAAGGCAAATGTTTAACCGAATGTGTTTAAACACAAGCTAGGGAAGGAAGGGCTTCAGATTCAAAGAGCCAAATATTCTGCACTCCTGAGAAATCTGTTTCTCATTCAGGTGAGTATATGCACATTGCACTTTGTTGTCACAAACTGAGTGGGTACACATTTTTGAGTGTCAATTTATCACTAAAAGATCTGAATTAGGAGACCAAAAGGAAACCTTTTGTACCTATGTATTTTTTTAAAAAATCCGTCCATGGGGTGGGAGCCAGGTGTCAGTTCCCTATGAAGGGAAGTTCTTGTGCAGGCACTGTAAGGCTGAGTCGGTCCACCGCACCTCTCATTTTTTAGCGGATTCTACGGAGCCACTGCTGTCCTGATCCGGTTCAGGAAGCTCACCCAGTTGTATCACCACGTCCTCGTAAGGCAGCTTATCTTCTCGCCGAGCATGGTCAGTCGAACCCCAGACCCTTCCATCTCTCTGTGCCCTCCTGTCCATGCTCCTGCAGCTCTGATCATGTCCAAACAGCACTGACGCAGTGCTGTGCCCACCACCACCGGAGCCCACGCTTGGCACCTCGTGATCTCTGCTTTTTGTCTTTTAAAATGGTGGTTCCAGTTCAATTAGATGCAATTCAGGAATGCATCTAATTTTTATTTAAATGGAACACAAACAACATATAAGTATAAAGAATGTTTTTATTTAAACGGAACATAAAACAACAAATGGTTACAAGAAATCCTCACTCATCACTGGTGCCTCCTCTCACTATTATAGCAGTTTTGAGTGTATCCTTCCAGGTTCCTTTCTAAATATTGCTATATCGATATAGGCAAAGATTTATGTGTGTAATGTGCATATATGCACACATGTGTATATACATGCATATGTGTCATGCATGTGTGTATAAATGCACCAATAGATGTGTTATATGCGTGTTTATAAACACATTCACGCACATCCACAGAGGTGTAGCTGGATGACATTTCCTCCCACCTGCACACCTCTTTTCGGCCCTCTTCATCTGCATGAGGGGAGGTCTTTGACAGAGACCTCGGCGGTGCGCTCTGCAGTTCTGCTGTGAGGGGCTGTCCACATGGACGTGGGGGACGCCTGTTGGTCTTCAAGACGCACTGCTCCGAGGAGCTGCCTAAGATTCCTCCTTCAGAGAACAGCCAGGGCAGCGGGAGTGAGATGGAGCTGCAGCTGCCCACTGGGAACCTGGGGCCCCATGGCCTTCTCTGTGTCTGAGATGGCTGGGCCACCGCAAGGGGAGCAGCAGGAGAGAGCAGAGCGGGTGACCTGGGGAAGGAGAGAAGGGAGGACCGGGGCAGACAGAGCCCCAGGTGCCCATCTGCAGCTGACTCCATGGGCACCACAGGCCCACTCAGTGGGAAAACTGGTGTTTTGTACCATCTTCTGGGTTTTTGTGTTATTGTGATTGATAAAGGGTGAGATTGTTTTCTTCACTATATTTCTCATACATTAAAATATAACTGAGGAGCTTTGCATTTATGGTTTTCCCCCTAAAACCAGTAAGTATAATCATATTATATACAGGGTGGGGCAAAAGTAAGTTAACAGTGATTTATATGGAAAATGATACAAAAATTAGTAAATAATAATATAAGAATAAACTGCATTTCACATACTCACAACTGTAAACCTATTTTTGCCCCACCCTGTATACTAATCTGCTTAGTACATTGGATGTATTTTCTTTCTCAGCAAATAAAGATGTATCCTATCTTTTTAACTTAGTTACTTGGGCATGGGTTTCCACAGAACATGGAATCATTGTCTAATGGGTGGACATTTGCATTATTTGCAACCATTTGTTATTACAGAAAAGCTATACTGGGCATTCTTGAATGTACAGCTTTGTATCCACACGCATGACCTTGTCTGCCTGTTGGCACTGACCCTGGAGAATGGGTTTACACATTTTGAATTTGGGCAGCTACTGCTGTAACAATTTATATTCCCATCAACAAAGAACACCCGCATTTTTGCCAGCCCTGGGTGTGCTCCATCTTTCTTATTCTGCCAGTGCACCAGGGCACCTCATCCTGTGACACACTGCCCAGCCCACCCCTGGAGTGCCTTGGCAGGGTCACGGCTCTCTCTCCCAAGGGTGCTATGACAGGGTTTCCTCCCCGATGGGGAGGCTGGTTCACTGGACCTCCACTTCCCTAGATTCCATGCTTCGTCACTAGACTAGAGAAACGTGTGTGGGTGGGAGGGATCAGAGTTCCCTGAAGCCCTGAGGCAACCCTGGCCCTTCTGGTTCTCCCAGGGGGGCTGGAAAGTGAGCCCTGAGGTTTCCAGGGCTGCAGGTGGTAGTGAATCAGGCTTTTACTTTCACCAATAACATAGCGCACTTCTGGGGGCTGGTGGGGGCCATTTTGTTTTCTCTATGGGAGAGAATGACCTTCCTCAGGAAAGAGGGGTCTCAGTGGGCTGATGCTCAGAGGTCCTGTAGCAGAAACCCTAGAGCCACCCTTGGTCTGGGAACAGGATCCTTCCTGCAGGGTGTGGCTATGGTATTGAAATTCATGTCCTGTCGAGGACCAAAGAGGGTGATAAGAGAGCTTTGAAATCCGTATGCCCTGTGGACACCCAAGGGTCCTCTGGGAAACCTGGAAACCTTGCCATACTACTTCTCACAGCCCAGCTCTGGCTGGGCCTCTCCTCTCCTCTAAAACCTTTGTTGGCTTCCTACTGCCTGCAGAGAGACATTGCACACCTGAGGGGGGTATCCCAGAGCTCCCCAGTGAAGCCTGCCACATGCCTGGGCTCCGGCCCAATTCGAACTCTGGCCCAGAATCCTCTCTCTTTCTTGCTGTGATTCGATGATTTCCCTTAACTCACTCCCCCCACATTTCCAGGTCCCACTCATCATTTAAGGCTACCTTCTACAGGAAACTCAAGCCCCATCCCCTCAAATGCACCCACATTTTTCAACCTGAGGGAGGTTCTACCAGTAACCTCATTCCATGCGTCATCTCCCAATTCTTAATCTGCACGGCCTCTCTTGCATGTGTAGCAGTTATGTGCATCAGATCACGCAACCCAGCAATGGTGGTGGAAACGGCAGGCAATCAATGCACAGGCTAAGGCTGAATCCTGGTTTTGTCACTTAGCAAGTGAGCTTGGGGAAATTAGTTAACCACCCCGGACCTTGGTTTTCCTATCTGTAAAATAAGGGTTATCACTCCCACTCACAGAATCATTTGGTAGACCAGTGGTCTTGACCCGGCATATGTGTGGATTCTCCAGGGGCCGTTTGGCAATGAGCAGAGACATTTTTGGTTGTCACGACTTGGGAGGGATGCTATTGGTATCTGGTGGGTAGAAACCAGGGATGCTCTAAGCACCTTATAGTGCACAGGACGGCTACTCACAGCCAAAGCTTCTCTGGCCCCAAATGTCAATAGTGGCGAGCTTAAGAAACTTGGTACAGGTAAAATAATGTATAAATGTGGGCTCTCTGGTTCACAGTAGCTGCTTCATCAATGTCGATTCCTCCTCCCCAGTGACTATCAGCTCTTTATGGGCAAGAAATTCGTCCGGTTCATTCCTGCATGGCTCCCAGCTCCCAGCACAGGGCCTGGCACAGAAGGGCTGAATGTTAGGATTTGAAAGAAAGGAAAGAAGTTAACAAATGAGGGGACATTCTTATTTTTGTAGGTTCTATAAAAATGCAGTTCAAGCTCTGGCTGGTGTGGCTCAGTGGATTGAACACCCTCCTGCTAACCAAAGGGTCACCAGATTGATTCCTAGTCAGAGCATGTGCCCAAGCTGTGGGCCAGGTCCCCAGTAGGGGGTGCACAAAAGGCAACCACACATGGATGTTTCTCTCCCTTTCTACCTCTCTTCCCCTCTGTCTAAAAATAAGAAATAAATAAAACCCTTTAAAAGATACGGTTCAAGACCCCAGTTTGGGGATGTGGAGGCGCCAAGGTAATAAGGGGGAAGTAGTTCTCCATGTGGGATACTACTTAGAGGGAGACTGGGTTGAAGAGCTCGGGCTGGGAGCTGTGTGGAGACCTACTCCAAGCAGTACCTGCCCCTCCTGGGCACGTGTCACTTGGGCTCATGGACAGGGCGCCTTTCGTTTCTGGCTCTGAATCATGGTGCCACGGTGAGGGCCATGTGGCATGATTCAGGCAGTAGGGCTGGACCCTGACAAGCCACCCAAATGACTATTTCAGTAATAACACTATGCACTTTTATGTTTTCCTTTCATCACAGGTCTCAAAGCATGGCACAAACATTAATTAAGGTTCTTGGCATTCCATGAGGCACTGTGTGTAAAAGTCACTCTCCCCACTTGGCTGAGAGGGTAAATTGAGCCGGGGAGGGCAGGCGGCTTAGTCAAATGTAGCTCAGACCTAGATGAGGCACCTTATTTGAGGAGAAGCAGGGTATGGCAACCTCGAGTCTCTCCCACTATGGCTTCGTTTTCCTCTTCCCCAGTCCTCCTGGTGATACCACCAACAGAAGTGGTTTCTTGTCCCGTACATGGATGGCTGGACGTAGGCTCCCACAGAGAGGTGAAGGGCATGGGGAGTCCCTCATCTCAAATATGCCCCTCATCTGCTGTGTGTATGAGGGGACAGTGAGGGCATATTGGGTGATGTCAAAAGGGAGTTGAAACGTTGTTTTTAGGAGGGACACTGCAGCTCTAACTTTTTCTTTGGAATTACATGATTCTTCCAAAATATTAATAATAGATGAATTGGGTTAAGCAAATAAGAGTGTTCCTTGTATTGTTCTTGCACGTTTTCTGTAAATTAAGAATCACTCTTGGATATAGTTTAACAGGACAAGAAAAGAATGAATGCCTTTTTCAGAACCATGCAGTTCTTTTCTGCAGCCACAGTGGCCAGTGCAGCAAGTCCAAAGGGAACATTGGAGGAAAAGAGAAAAGATGAAAATGTGTTATTTAAAAAAATGTGCATAGACGGAGAGCAGGCTGACAGCTCTGTGGGTGGGGCGGAGGGCTAGTGGGTGCAGGGAATTCAGCAAAAAGAAAAAAGGAGTCATGGAGGTGGAAAACAGCAGGGCGATTGCTGGGTGGGGGTGGGGAGGGATAAGGGGGATAGATGGTAACGGAAAAAATACAGTTAAAAAACTTTAAAAATGTGGCAGAAGAAGAAAACCCCTTGCACTTGGGCACACAGGTGTGGCTCCTTCGGTGGCGCGGGCTGTCCTTGACTGTCGGGGCGCTGCTGTGGCACGGTCGCCCCTCCCCGCCACCGCCGACACTGCCCCCTGCGGTGACTCACGCCGGGGACCGTTTAAATACCAGGAGCTGAACGGCGAGCAGCACTCATGCTGCAGCCTTGAGCCTCCCTTCGTCCTCCTGCTCTCCAGCTCCCCCTGGTCGACGGTGGGCGGGCGGGCACCGCGCTGCTGGTAAGTAGGCGGGCCGGCCGGTCTCTCTCTGCTCCCCACTGTCCGGCTGGAAAGACCTGGCTATCATACCCCACCCCCATTTTCTGCTGACCCGGCTCCCCTAGGGAGTGACTCCAGAAGGGGCAGGGCTGGCTTGGTGCCTGGGGATGCTCTCAACGCTTCCAAATAGAGCCTGAGCTGGTGGGTGCCTAGCCTGCCCACCCACTGCCCAGCGCGGCTGAGGCCACGAGCCCCTCCTGTGGATCTGTGACCAGCCTTCACTTGCCATAACCATCCTGTGACGTCAACTTGGGGTGCTGAGAAGACGTTTTAAAGACCGGCAAGACACGTTGAAAATTGACCAAGTTATCATACAAGTTATCCAATGAGTTACCTGTTTTCTGATACAAACTCTGCTGGGGGAAGTTTCTCTTAAGATTCAGGTTATTTGAACCCATGTCCTCCTCCCTGGCACTTACTGAGGTGGCCACCCATCTCCTGCCCTGAATTTGGGTCTGTACAGGACCACTGAGACCTTGCTTCATGGGGTTTTCCCAGGCCAGGACCCATCCTCTTTCCATACTTGCACTTGCTGCAAAAGCAGATGGGCTGGTGCGTGGTTTTCCAGTCTGGAATTCAGCTGTGGACTCAGAATTGATCTGGGCTCTGAGTCTAGAGTGTGGGGCTTAAGCAACCGACTCTGGCAGCTCCCCCTCTTGCCAGCCAGTGCGAGGGGTGTGGCTGAGACTGCTGGCTTCCGGCAGGGAGAGTCAGGGCTGGAGATGGGTTTGATGCAGGTGCTGAGCACATGAAATTTCGACTGTCAGTCGTGCCCTGGTCAGTGGGGTTCAGCTGGTTGGAGCGTGGCCCCCCACACTGAAAGGTTGTGGGCTCTATTCCCTGTCAGGGCCCATACTTGGGTTGTGGGTTTGGTCCCTGATCTAGAAGCAAATGAGAGGTGATCCATCAATGTTTCTCTGTCACATCGATGCTTTCCCCTCTCTCTCTCTTCCCCCCTTCCCCTCTTGGGTGAGAATTTTTTTAAAAAATTGTGACTGTTGTACCTTTACCAGCATCTCTGCTCAAATGTAGAGGCAGGAGTGAAGCCAAAGAGCCAACAGTGGAAAATCAGAACTTTCCAGAGCCTATCTGTACCAAAGTTTGAGAGAGACAGTCTACCTCCAGGGCCAAGTATGTCACCTCAGGGCAGGCTGTGACTCTGTCAGAGGGTACAGCACCCAGGCTGAAGGTGCTGGATGCCTGTCTGCCACACTCCTGCTTCTCCTTTGGGATTATGGGGTTATAGCACCATATCTCAGGAGGCTTTCAGATGAGGTGTTGGTGCCACTGGCTCCTAATTTAGAAACTCTCCAAATGGCTGTCTTTCTTTAACTCTGCATCAGCTGAACATCTGGGATGCATTCAGGGCCAGACAGGCCCATTTGCCTGTGGTCCTGAGTCAGCTGGGCGGGCTCTGCAGTGATGAGACTAGCATGTGAGAGGTTGGGCCAGGGCGAAGGGTTCTGAACAGGCCTGGCAGAAAGTCAGGGCACCCATGGAAGGTTCTCCCCAGGTCCAGGGGACATTACCTGGGCTTGCTCAGTAAATGGGGATGGGAGCGAGGGTGTGGCACAGGTGGGAGTAGATCCAGATGTAGACAAATAGGAAGAGATGGGAGAGACGTGGTCCTAAGTCAATCCTGCCAGCAAGCACTCAGAGGCTGTGATTACACATGGCAATTTGCTTCCCTAAACCCTGACCACGAAAGACGGGCTGCAGCTTCTGGTTTCACTGCCTCCCTTGATGCCTCCCAGGATTTAGAAACCATTTCCAAGGTGCTTTGACAAGGGGCTGACCCATTTCTGTCTGTCTAACTAGGGCCCCAGGTGTTAGCCAGAGAAGGGGCTGTCAACCATGACTTCTTTAATGAAAGCCCTGAGTGGGAGCTTCTCCCTGCTCTGCTGGCAAATTTGCCAGTACCTCTTGCTGCTTTTGCCAAGCTAATTACAGCCCTACTTGGGCCTCTGCAGGAAGCTCTCTCTCTCTAACCCTGGGGCTGGAAAAGACTTGCTTTTTCTTACTCATTTTCTTTTTTAAACAAATGAGCAATATTTTGGTTTTGAAAGATCCTAAGAGATGGAGTCGACAATCAATTCAGGTCAGGGATAAGGGTGTGGCCAGTCTTCCCCTGGGGATCTGGGATGCTTTGTGTTTGGGGTGGAGCATTCCAAAATTGGGTACCACCCTCAATGGGGCTGTGCATGGAGATCAACTCCTGTGGTGACCCTTTCTGTTCCTTCCCTCCACTGCCAGGCCACTCGGGTGAAACTGAGCAAACACAAACATCAGAGCAGTGCTAAGGCAGAGCACCCCTGAAACTGTACAGCCTGGGAGTTGGGAGAGCAACTAGCAACTTGACCTTTTCCCATAATGCTGGGCAGCTGGGGGGTGAATTGTATATGAGCCTGAGGTCATTCTAGAATGGAGGGAGCAAAGCCACCTCTAGTCCCTTTCTAGGCAATGCCAGACACATGGTTGACAAGGTCCTGGAGGCTTTTGACAAGGTTCAGAGGTTCAGGTAGAGCTCTGATCTTGGGAGTCCTCAACTGATGGTATGGCCTTGGGCAAGTCCCTTCCTCCCTCCTGGTCCCTAAGTTTTCCCATATATAAAATGACCATGTGGTTTGGCCAGATGGTCTCAAAAGGCCCTTTTACCTTTAATGCTCCGGGCTCTAAGCTCTGCTTCTGACAGCAGCTTCGACTGCTGGGTTTAACTTAGCACAAAGCCTGGATTCCTGATGGGGCTACAGAAAGGGCCACTGGAGGAAGTATTGATACAGGGAGCTGGCCAGACCTGCAGCCTTTCTGATCCTGGGTCAGTCTCTTGGTTCTTGGCACTAAATGATACAGATCATGAGCATGCGGTCTCAGCTGGTCCAGTCCTTGAGTGATGCCTCTGAGTGTGGACTGTGGACATCTTTATTACAGTCATTTGGGGGATTTGTTAAATGTGCAAGGTCTTGGAGATCTTGGGCCCTTCAGACCTGGGGAAGCTCCACTGTGGGTGGAGCTTCCAGAGACCTTGATTTTACTCCATGGAAGAATGAACAGTAATTGTAAGTAACATTTATTGAGTACTTGTTTCATGCCAAGAATGAATCTAAGGGCTTTACATGTATTAACTCGTCTAATCCTCACAGCTACAACACTGTGAGATCAGTTCTATGAAGCGAGCGAGCTTCCCAGGCACTTCCAGGTGATTTTTATGTACTGGTGTGGGGGCAGGTCAGTTACCCCTGTTTAGTGAGGTGGGGAGGTCTGGATGCACTGAGCCTCCTGGTCAGACCGTGCCTTCGGACCCTTAGGCCTTAGCACCTATGAGAGGGTTGGTCGAGGAAGACACTGGCTGGTGGGGTAAGGGGAGGAGACATCCTTGACAATGCCAAACCTGTCATCTTGGTCAGCTGGACAGGGCAAATTCTCACTGATGAGGCCATACTTAGGGAGACCTGGGTGGGGAGAGGGCACAGGCCAGGAAGGGAGCTCCCCTCTCTGGGCCTCAGTTTCCCCAGGTGCATTGGGAGGGGCCAGGACCAGAGGCTCTCTAAGGCCTCTCCCAGCTCTCGGGGACCATGAAATGTCCGTTGGCACTGTGAAAATGCACAATTTGGCAAGTGGGATTGTCCTGCCTGGGACAAGGGGGCCTGGAAGATGGGTACAAGCTCCTCAAGCCTTGGCATGAAGGTGGCACTGCTGGCAGTTTGCTGTGGCCTATAACAAAGAAAGGATGAAGAGGATGGTGGGGCTTCGGGTCGAATCTCCCTTCTGTCTCCAATTAGAAGATATCGGAGCTGCCAAAGGCCCTTGGAAGTTTTTAAGGAGGGGAAATTGAGGCCTGGAGAATTTGCCTAAACTCACCCTTAAGCTTAGTATCAAGACCAGAGTAACGCATTCATCTCCTGGCTCTTTCCTAAAGCTTTGCTCCATGGCATTGATAGAAGAAGCCATCCCTAGGGAACCTTGTGTTTAGGGAATGTCAATCATGGTATTAAATGCCCAAAGTCCCAACATACCAACCAACCAAGTACAGGGCTTCGAGACTAATTAGGTTTTTGTTCATGAATCACAGGCTGTTCTTGCTGAAGAGACCCACAGCCACAGCGCCTGCTCCCAGTGCTTCTACTCCTGGGGAGGGACTGCGTCAGAGTACCCAGGTGAGCTCTCTGTCTGCTCAGCTCCCTGAATTCCCCAGCCAGCGACAGACGCCAGGCTGTGCCCCTCCCAGCACAGGGGTTGGATGAGTTGCTGCAGTGACTGAGGATGCATTCTGCTGCCTGGGAGAGGAGGGTGTAATTAGGGCAGCTTTGTGGGTCTTTAAGTGGCATTTGTCATGGCTGCCAAGCGGCACTGGGTGGCGTGGGCTATTAGGCTGCTGTGTGCTGGGCTGCCGAGGGCCTAGGCTGCCGCCTTTGCCTGCAGGGCTCACTGAAAATCCCAGGGCCTCGCTGGCTGTCCAGCTCCGTTTTTTTGCAGCCCCTCCCTACCTGAGGGCTCTGCAGCTGGGGTTGAGGGGGGCTCTTCTGAGTCATTTGGAGCAGTCAGTACTGCCTGTGGCAGTAACAAGCGCGGGGAAACAGGAAACTGCTGCTAGGGTAGGCTCTGTATGCACGAGGATTTATAAAAAGGAAAATCTGCAAATTCTTGCAATATTTGTCAAGATGAGTATGGTCCTTTTCAACAATAGTGGCTCTGTTCCCATAGGGAATTATCTTTCCCTCCTCCCTGCCTTGGCGCTGGGCCTTCCTGGGGCTGGCTGACACCCCCTCCCTAGGTGGGCAGTGCAGACTCAGAGAAGGTCTGAGACGGGTCCTCAGAGGGGACCTCATCCGTACCCTCATCTACAGGCGTGGAAAGGACAGAGACTGCCCTGGCCTTGCCGGGCTGTGAGCAGTTAGTTTAGTGCCCAAGTCTCTGGCATGGGCTGTGACAGCATTTTGAAGCATGCTGGGTATAGGAGTGTACGCTATAAATCAGTGCTGCCGAGCGTGCCACCAGCAGCAATCAGAGCTTTACCTTTTGTACGTCACTCCAAGGGAATGTTCTGGTTTCCGAGGCCCCTTTCCATTAGTCTTCAAGGGACCAGTTTGTCGTTGCCCTTCTTGAAGTTCAGGGTGGAACTGAGCACAGCACCACAGATGTGGCCTGACCAGGGCAGTGTAGAGTACGATCACACCCTTCTTTGTTCTACACTTAATACTTCTATTAATGCAGTCTAAGATCATGTTAACTTTTGTGGGCAGACTCCATTTTTTGTTGCCATCAATAAGTCTTTCTCCTGGGGGGGATGTTGAGTCCCTTTTTCTGGCCCCCTGTGTAGGCTGTTTATGTTCTGTTCTCAAGACTGGACCTGACATTTGTCTATGTAAATTTTTCTTTTTAGATGTGTCCATGGCTTAATCTGGCTCCATTTCTTTGCACTGGACTTCATTGGCCAAGTTATTATTCTTTCTTTCTTTTCTCCACTGTTCTGCATAATTGATTGAGCCCTTAATGCGAATGTATAGAAGGTCAGGGCTTGGATGGGCTATGAACAAATGAAAGATCAAGGTGTGGGTACGTTTTGTCCTCAGAGTAAGCTTGTTGGGAGGCAGAGAAGGGGTACATAGAACTGAAGCCAGATTGAAAATCCTGGATTATTCTGAGTTATGGGCCAGACTCAGGACTCCATGAGTTTAGGGGAACAAATTGAACCCAGAGAAATACCTTCTCCACCCAGCCAGTTTATATGCTTTCATGTGAAACTCCTTCCTCTGACTCAGGGTTTTTGCTCATTAAAAAGGAGAGGCACTGCCTTAACAGTCAAAGTACTCACCCAGGAACTTGGAACTCTGGGCTTTACGCTCTCAGTCTCAGTCTCCCTGCTTCGCACATTCCCCATTAACTGATGGGAATGTGTGATCAGCAGTTCTCAACCCTTTGCAAGTTAGAGATCCCTTTGAACCTCGGATAGAAAGTACAGATGCTCTGCATATACCCAGAAATCCTTAGTTCCTTGACTAAGAATGCCAAGATCAGAAGCACTTTGAGGACTTCCTGTCTATGAAGTTTATGTCGTGCATGAGCTGGGAACAGCTGCACACATTTGCACAGATAATCTCACATTCAGTCTCCCATTTGCTCCTCACAACAGCCTCAAGAGGGGGTAGAGATTATCATCCCTACTTAACAGATGATGAAGGTGAGCTAGGAGGCCTCACACTTCATTCAAGGTCGAATAGCTGGATAGCGGACCTTAGCTATTCACTGCAGGAACCAGTCTTCATGTCCCATGTCTCCATGTTCTATACATTTTGTATGTATATAAAGTTATCATCATCCTGCCCTCAAACACCAAACCCTCATGAATTTGAACCCATTCCCACATCACCACCATGCCCTATGGGAGCGTCTGGACCTACCACCTTTTAGCTCAAAGTGAGTCCTGTTTTTGGAACTTACTCAAGGTCACTCAACGTTTCTTTGTGGACTAGCCCCGAGAAGGGAGACCCCAAGCATAGGCTGAGTCACAGTAGCCCCTTCCAGCAAGACAGGAGGTGGTGCAGGTGTTTCTTTTTATTGGGAAGGCTGTTTGAAATAAACCCAGATGAAGCACTTGTGAAACACATTAACAAAGAGGCGGGTTGTTGCCAGTGGTCGTGGGGTGCGATGAGGTGGGGTGGGGTGGAGTGGGATAGGGGGTTGGGGGACCCAAGGAGAGGAAAAGGCCAGCTTCCTGTGGTCTTTTCCACCAGATCAGCAGAGTGGTCTTACTTCTGCTGGCTGCTATGTCTCCTCCCGGCAGGCCACCGTGTTTATGGCCTTAACATCTTTCCCCAGATTCAGACCCTATTTATTTGTTCTTATTTCCTCCCTTTCTCTCCTGTGGAACTATGTTCAAATAGCAAGTTCAGGTTCTGTGAGGGACACAGTGGTGGATGAGATACTGTTCCTGCCTTAAGGAACCTATAGAGATGAAAGATGAACATCCTTGCCCTTGAAATGCTTATTGACTAATGAAGGAGGCAGAGGGGAACAAATGTCATTCAGAGCCCACTGTGATATGCGCCACAGTGGAGGTTGGGAAGACCACCTGCATGGAGAGTAGCTAATGTTGACTCAAGGAAACTGGGAAGGCTTCCTGGAGGAGACTGCGTTTGAGCTAGACTTGGAAGTATGAGAAAGATTTGAATGAGGATGAAGAGCACTCCTAGTGAGGGGGCTGGCTTGGGCAAAAGGCATGGGAGTAGGGAGGCATGGGGGAAGGCAAAGAGACTTGCTCACCAGACCATCAGGAGCATAAGTTGGGTCTGTGGTGATGGGGTTCAAAGGCAAGCTAGTTTTTGATACCACAGATTGACATTGGCTTAAAACCTACTGCAGTACTGGTGATATGACCCTGACTCATGTGCTCTCTCCCCTTGCACAGGCCATGCCACTGAAACATTATCTCCTTTTGCTGGTGGGCTGCCAAGTCTGGGGTGCCGGGTTGGCCTATTATGGCTGCCCTAGCGAGTGTACCTGCTCCAGGGCCTCCCAGGTGGAGTGCACGGGGGCACGCATTGTGGTGGTGCCCACCCCTCTGCCCTGGAATGCCATGAGCCTGCAGATTCTCAACACACACATCACCGAACTCAACGAGTCCCCATTCCTCAACATCTCAGCCCTCATTGCCCTGAGGATCGAGAAGAATGAGCTGTCCCAAATCATGCCTGGTGCCTTCCGCAACCTGGGCTCACTGCGTTACCTCAGCCTCGCCAACAACAAGCTTCAGGTTCTGCCTATCGACCTCTTCCAGGGCCTGGACAACCTTGAGTCGCTCCTTCTGTCCAGCAACCAGCTGGTGCAGATCCAGCCGGCACACTTCACCCATTTCAGCAACCTCAAGGAGCTGCAGTTGCATGGCAACTACTTGGAACGCATCCCCGATGGCGTCTTCGACCACCTGGCAGTCCTTAACAAGCTCAATCTATGCAAGAATAGCCTTACCCAACTCTCGCCTAGGGTCTTCCAGCGCCTGGGCAACCTCCAGGTCCTCCGACTGTGTGAGAACAGGCTCTCAGACATCCCTGTAGGTACTTTCGATGGGCTGGGCAACCTTCAGGAACTGGCCCTACAGCAGAACCAGATTGGTGCACTCTCCCCTGGCCTCTTCCACAACAACCGTAACCTCCAGAATCTCTATCTGTCCAACAACCACATCTCCCTACTGCCCCCTGGGATCTTCATGCAGCTGCCCCAACTCAACCGTCTCACACTCTTTGGGAATTCCCTGAAGGAGCTTTCTCCGGGGATCTTTGGGCCCATGCACAACCTTCGAGAGCTTTGGCTCTATGACAACCACCTCACTTTTCTGCCTGACAATATCTTCAGCAACCTCCCCCAGTTGCAAGTCCTGATCCTCAGTCGCAACCAGATCAGCAACATCTCCCCTGGTGCCTTCAATGGGCTGACAGAGCTGCGGGAGCTGTCCCTCCACACCAATGTGCTGCAGGAGCTGGATGGGAATGTCTTCCGCATGTTGACCAACCTGCAGAATATCTCCCTCCAGAACAACCGCCTCAGACAGCTTCCAGGGAATATCTTCGCTAATGTCAATGGCCTCATGACCATCCAGCTGCAGAACAACCAGCTAGAGAACCTGCCATTGGGCATCTTCAATCACCTGGGGAACCTATGTGAGCTTCGCCTCTATGACAACCCCTGGAGGTGTGACTCAGACATCCTTCCACTCCGCAATTGGCTCTTGCTCAGCAAATCCAGGTTGGGCACAGACACCCTCCCGGTATGTTTCAGCCCAGCCAATGTCCGAGGCCAGTCCCTCATCATTGTCAACATCAACACTGCTGTCCCCAGTGTCCAGGTTCCAGTGGTCTCCGAGGTGCCCAGCTACCCAGAAACACCACAGTACCCAAATACGCCCAGCTATACTGAATCCACCTCCATCTCTTCTACCACTCAGTTTATCAGTCCCGTGGAGGACTTCACCGATCTGACCACCATAGAGGCCATCGATGACCGCAATGTGGGCATGACCAGGGCCCAGAGTGGGCTGGCCATTGCTGCCATTGTCATTGGCATTGTTGCCCTGGCCTGCTCCCTGGCTGCCTGCATCTGTTGTTGCTGCTGTAAGGAGAGGAGCCATGCGGTCCTGATGCAGATGAAGGCACCCAATGAGTGTTAAAGAGGCAGGCTGGAGGCAGGGCTAGGGAATGGTGGAATTGCTGGAGGATCTGGGAATTTTGCCCTTTGATCCTTGCCCCTGGGTCCATGGAGCCATCCCCTACTCCCTCTCTCTGGTCCCTGAAAGGAAGGCACCCCCATCTTTTTCCTGACCTGCTCTTGCAGGACCTTCTTACCATCAGAGAGATCCAACCCTGCAAGGTTTCCAATTCACATCCCTGGGCTTCCTGGAAGAAAGCCCTTCCTCCAAAGCCTCACCAGCTCTCCTCTGAGAACAACCTTCCCTGTGCCCGCACCCCTGCTGGCCTCTGTAGGTTCATTCATTACATGCCTGCTCACTTTGTGGAAATAGTTCTCCACTGGGACAGCCTCTCTCCCAACTATTCTGTAAGTTGATTTCCCTTCTTTTGCTCCTCTTTGTTTGTGGCATGGCTCTACTCTGTCACTTCAAATGAAGTTCTCCTTTGATTGTCTGCTCCTGAAAGAAGGCTTCAAACCATTTAGCTGGTTTCTTAAGAACCTCCAAGCACCCTGGCTCTCAGGATGTTGTGAAAAAGAGAGGGAAGATGCTGCTGCTCAGTTTCTGGAGACAGAGCCATCATCGGCATCTCTTGTGCTTTTTATCTGGAAAAGGAGGAGAGGCACCAGGGCAACCAGTTCAGCCTTTTAGGGAATGATGTTTCCAAGCTGCAAACTTTGCTTTTAAATTGTTAGTCCTTTAAGGAATAAAATCATGTAGAATTTATGACCCCTAAAAATGCTAAAATCAGCTTATTGGTACTGGGTGGAGAAAGCCTGGTACCTGTGGGTCCTTGTATCTATTCCTAGGATCTTTCTCTTTTAACTGTTTATTGAAGGATAACATGAATACAGAAAAGTGGGAGCATGAAAGTATATAGTTTTTTGGATTTTCACAAACTACACACACCCTATAATCAGCATCCAGATCAAGAAACAGGACATCACCAGTATCCCTTATCCTGGGCTTTAACTGGAGAAGACTGGGGCTTATGGAGATGGTATGTGCTTCCCTGGGAACTGGCTCCCTATGGGCCAGGATGGACCCTTCACTGTCTCTCCTCCCAGTCAGCCCTTGCAAAGATGCAGCTACCAGGGATGGAGGAGAAGATGTGGGTACACTTGGGCCAGGACAGATTTTATTAAATCCCCAGACCCTGAGGCGCTCAGATTGGCCAGGTCAGAAGTATCTCAACTGTGGAGGCTCACACAACCACACACCCTTCCTTGCCAACAAGCTGTCTGCTGTTCACTGGAGGCCCTTCTGCCTTGACCTTTTATGGGCATGATATGCCTATATCTGTTTTTAATTTTCACCCCCCATGTGGGGGAAGTGAAATAGTTCAGAGATGAGATCCTTTCATTGAACAGCCAAGTGTAATGGAACTCAGCAATCCCTCCGATGTGGTGGTGAAATTCTCCATCAACATTACAGTCAGCTAGAAACTGAACTTCAGAATTCTTATATATATCAGGAAATGTCAGGATTTGCAAATAGGTCACACTGGGCCTGGGGCTCTCTGGAGCAACTCTTGCCTGTGGACTGGTGACAAGAGTTGTTTCTTCTTCTGTTGGTTACTCTCCCCTTGAGTTACAATCACAGGAATAGCAGCCCTTGCCCCTCTTCCTTCTACATACATATTCACACTAGTAAATTATGTTCACAGAGATGCATATCTTTCTGTGGACAACTGGTCTACCAATTGAGAATTAAAAGTTCTAAATGGAGAATTTCAGGTGTCCATGTCTTCCCAGGAAAGAACTATAACCAACACTATAAAGATTTGGAAATCTGCCATTAATCCTGACTGGCTCTTACTGGTTTCCTCAGCCCCGTAAGACAAATCTTGGGCCTTAGCAGAATGATGCTGACAGATCCCCAAAGGAGGGCAGAAAGAGAAAGAAGTGTGTACAAGAGCTAGTGCTGTTGGTAGCTTTTTACTCTCTGTTCCAGAGAATCTGGGAAAGATAGGGTTTGTTAGAGGCAAAAGACATCGCAGGGAAAATCTAGCTTTCCAAAATGTTTTCAAAATATTTGTAGCAACTGGTACACACGTACCAAGGCTTGCTGGGGCCTGAAAGGAAGTGAGCTCAGAGTTTGGGGCATGAGCATCGTTCCACCGATGGTAGTCTGCCATATTGATCTCGAGGCCAGGGAAGGAAGTCCAGCCTTCTCTGCTTCAGACAGGAAGCATGGTTTGGCACTGCCTTCCTCAAGGTGCTCCTTGCGAATTGGTGCCAGTGTCTCATTGTGCAACAGTGCAAGTGGGCCACCAGTGGCAGAGCAGTGGGAAAGGGTCTTCTTCATCCAGTGTGTCCTGCCAGTCTGCACCCAGAACCCCTGGGTACTTCCAGCATTGGCTATGACATTTGAGTGCCTTCCCCTCTGGCTCATGATATCAACCTGTGTCCCTGAGCCAAAGCTGGCCTGGGGGCAGCTGTGCTCAGATGACCCCACCCAGGAGCAGGTGGGGGTAGTAGACCCTTTACCTGGCCTTCTGAGCTTGCCCGTCCCTTTCTGCCATCAGAATGGATTGGGTGGAGCCATCCAGCCTCCTCTTTCTTGACAGGTCTTTCGGCTTCTCTGAACCATGTTGTCTGGTCAGGGAGCTGCCAGAAAAGCTGGGTAGTTTTCTTTCCAATAGGACAATGCATTTGCTCACATCTCAGAGCTGGAGAGAGTCACTTGGCCACCACCCTTACGCCCTGCCACCCAATGTTGAGGTAGGGCACAGAATCCATCCACTTCACTTTCCCTCTCTCCTCACTGGCTTCTAGGTCAGCTTGCCAGCACTAGTAGCCTGCATGTGGAGTGGAGGCTCAGTGTTGGAGGAAAGATAATGAAAGCCAGTTGGAACCGGTGTTTTTCAAAAACGCTTACTGTGCATAGTCACCCTTTAAAGCACTTAACAGGCATTTCCTTTTTTAACCCTCACAGCACCCCTGCGCATGAGTACCAGCTTATCCCCTTGTGGTAGGGTCTAAAGCTGCCGTCCTTCCACATTATTCAACATGTCACGGGTTTTCCTTCTCTCTTTAAACTTCGTACAAGACCTCATGGCCTGCCCTGGGCTTTCATCGTTAAACCAAAGAAAATGGGAGTCCCTCTCCTGTTGTTCCCCAGAGTCTTAACCACTGAAACCTCACTTGGTACTGTGTGGACCAAAAACTTTGTAAATACAGGGAAAAATTCAACTCATCCATCCACTAAAGAAAAACTGGCCCCTCTCTTGGAAATTGTTGGGCTGTCTGTACACGGTCTCCTTCTTTAGAATTTAAAGGCACAGCACAGTTCTCAGAACTCTTCATGGGGAACAACAGTTTCCACAGCCTTCCAGATGCCATATAGAGCAGCTGCAGGAATCTATTTCTAAACTCAGGAAGCTTTTGGAGAGCAGACAGCTCAAGATAACTAGGTGACTAGAGTTGGTTAGTAGACAGTGGATGTATCCCAGCCTTTCACTGCAAACCTCTCAGAGAATTCAGGCCACGGACCCTACAGTCAGAACTGAATCTGGGTTGTTGGGGAGGTGGTGGTGGTCTTCGGGAAGAAGCCATTTCAGAGAGGGTGGGCAGGTGTTCTCCAGGCCAAAGTCCTCCCGGGCTGAGTTCTCTCCTTCCCCTAAGGATGGATTGTTCTCACCAACCTGGTGCCTTCATGCTGCCTTCAAAAGTAGATCATGTTTCCCTTGCTTAGAGAATCATTGCAAATAATCCCAAGAGCTTGGTGACTGATGCATTTAGAGATTTCTAGGTCCCCAGGGTTTTGTAGAGTATAAGCCCTGGTGGGCAGGGTTGGGGGTCCATCTTCGCTGGGGCTCTGACTTTGCTGGGTGCTGCTTGTAACAAATTTGGTGTACAGAATCAACAATAAATGGTATACACAGAACACGTGCCGTCCTGTGGATGTCTTGGCTGCGGGATCTCACACCTGGTAATTCTGCTCTTCTCACATGTGTGCAAGGCTGATCCGCACAGGCAGCTCCTCACGGAGATTCGGAAAGTGAGTGGGACCAAAAGTGAAATTTCAAAAGTATCTAAAGGCCACTCTGAGTGGAAGGGGCCTTAAGAATAGGCTCGAATCATTTTGTGGATGAAGAAAGTGTGATCAAGATAGGAAGCGACTAGTGGCTGGGCTTGCACACAGCCAGACTCCCAGGCTGGAACTTCTTGTACGTTGCCAGAAAGGCACCCAGGTTCACTCCTTATTCGTTTAATGTGCCCATGCACACACGTGCATGCACATGCACACACACACATGCACACACATGCAGGCTGATGTCTGTAGGACCACCCCTGCACCTCTGGACTCATATCAGTGCTTAGCCCCAGGCTCAGAGAGTCAGAGCCTCTCAGAAGACATCATCTGAATGAAGGTGACTCCCTCCAAGTGTCCGTGACCCCAGGACTATTTCAGGTCTCCAGGTTCCAGGGGCTGTCATGGTTGTTGGCAGAGCTCCAGTTCTGAAGAGGAAGCTGGTCCTTTCTGCTGTTCCTATACCCCATTGCTGTGCCCAGGAAAGGGGCTTCAAACCGTATTTTCCTGGATCTCTCAGTTCTTAGATCCTTCCTGCCAGCGGGAAGCCTGTTCTGGGAGGCTGGACCGAGACAGTAGTCAGCAGTGTGTTCCCCATATCGCAGGGCTGGACCCTTCTGATGACTAGGGACAGGGCCTTGTTGTCCTTCCCTAACCATTGCATGTGTCCACTCAGACAGGTTTCTGGAATTTTGGATAATGGGAGGAGGAGTTAGAACCTTCACCCCATCTCCCAGAAGATTTCTGGGGTTCTGAAGGCAAGTTGTGCCTCCACGTATGCACACGCGTCCTTCCAGCTGCACACACCTGTAGTTTAATTTGACACGTGTGCACACACACACCTTCCCAGGCCCCCCCAGGCCCATTTCACAGATGAGAATGAAGAGACTTACAGAGATTGAATAACTTGTGCAAGGACTGGCTAGTGAGTTGAAGAGCCAGGACCTGCACCCAGATCTGTGGGAGTCCCTGTTGTTCCCCCAACACCCACGGGCAGGCCGCTGCCTTCCCACAGGCCTGTGTTGCCTCCTTGGATCCTGTTCCCTCAGCCAGTTGTGAGTCTCCCGCTGAGGTGCCCTCGCCCCCACCCTCAGCCATCCTGCCCCTGCCAGCCTGGGCGCTACTGAAGGTGGGGCCCGGAGCATCTGGTTCACAGCCTCTCTCTCTTCTTCCACACTCCGTTCTTCTCTGCCACAGTGTGGGCTTGTATTGTGTCTCCATAGAAAAATGCTTCCTTGCTACCCTCGATCAGGCCCTTGCACTTTGGCTGATGAAATCTGCTCATATGCAAAAAATGTATGTTAGTTTAGATTTGAAAAAGAGTGACAAAAATATGGATATCATGCAGTAAGTTTAAAAGCCAAGAGAGTACTTTAAGTGGTAGAATCTGGGCATTGAAAATGATCCTAGCTTGCTTACCTAGGTCATCCCTTCACCCTGTATCCCTGCAGACACATGCGCACATGTGCGCGCGCACACACACAACACATGCACACACGCACGTGCATACCTGCTCTTCACTTCATTCTGCAGCCCCTGTGTGACTGGCTCCAAAGCCAGGAAAATCACGGCCTCACAGAACAACTTTCACCCCTGGATAAGGTGCAAATGTTCCTCTCGATGTTAGGCTAAAATCCACCTCAAGTCTTTTTCCCCTTTTTAATGCAGAAGGGGTTTAGAAAGTTAGTTTATTAAACAAACAAATAAGCAAAGAAACAAACAAACTAAACAATAAACCCACAACCTTCTCAGACTCGCCCCTGGTGCTGAGAGCCAAGCAGGTGCCCAGGGCTGGCTCTCCAGCTGAGGTCTGGCTCCTGGGGCCCAGCCTGGCCTTTCACAAGCAGGGGTGTGAGTGTGGACCCCCGGCCCCAGGTCTCACTCCTGGAGGGGCCTACTGGGAACTTTCTATGGCTTAGTGGGTGCCCTGGTGGTCCTAAGGGTGCCAAGCCTATGACCTTAGATGGATTTTGGCCCCACTGGCAATCTGCCTGTGTATGGGAGCAGTTTGGGATCATTTTGTAATATTCAGAGGCCTTGTCCCAGACTCTGATCTCCTTTGACCTAGGTGACATTCCGGGAATACTCAGGCCACGTGAGGGGCGGAACCACTTCCTGGAACTTTGATTAGCTCCAAGCTGCTGGGTCCACGCTGACCACAGACCACCCCACACACCCTTCTGCTCCCAAGGAAGAGCCAGGGCAGTAGGTCCTCATCAGTGCAGCCCTTCACGGTAGGTCTCCTAGAGTCCCCGTGGGGCTCCTGGGTCTGTGGGGGCATGGGAGGGATCTGGAGTACTGGCTGAGGGGCAGGCGGGAAGCTGGCCACTCCTCCTAGGCTCTGGAGCACATCCCCAACTCCTGGCAAACTGAAGTATCCCTGTCCCTCTGCCCCAGAAGAAGAAGCCCCTGAGGTACTCACCCCCCCACTGCCCCTGCCCCAGGATGATGCTGGGCTGAATGAGGCAGGAGGCAGGTTGAGGTGGGGCACTCCGAGATGAAAGCGGCCTGGTCCTTGTCCTCAGGGAGCTCCTAGTGAATGGAGTGTGATGGGAACAGGCAGGGTGCCGTGCCCAGTCCCATCCAGTGTGTGCCTGACATCTTGGCACAATTGTCAGCAGCACCCCTTTGATTTCCAGAAGGGTGCTGGTTCGGGCGGTAAAGTAAGAGTCACTTTAGGAATGAAGTGTGTGATCAGGTTACCTGCTACTGAACATGTGCTGTCTGTCAGGCGCTGTGTTAAATGCTTTATATTGACTACGTAATTTAACATATTGAGCATGCACTTGGGTACGAATTTAACCCTAAGGGATGGGGTTCTAATTATGGATGAAGAAATTGAGGCTGAGAAAGATGGAGTGACCTGCCTGAGTCCCTGCAGGGAGTCCCTGCAGGGGAGCAGGGAATAGGGAACAGGGAGCAGAGAGCCGAACTCCACTGACAGAGGATGAGTCAGACCTGAGAGACAGCCGGGGATGGGTTCCGTTCAGCTCAGTGCACTGGGCTGGGGCCCTTCTCTGTGCTGGGTTCATGACCCCTCTTATTTCAGAACGTGAGCTTTCTTCCCTTCAGGAACGCTGTGACTGTGAGGGACAAGCTCCTTTGAGCCTTTGCGTTGTAACTCTAAGAAGGAAAAAAGCCCAGGAAGCCCCTATTGTGTGCCGGGACTGTGCCATGTGTTTCACACGCAATGACCTTAATTTTTACAGTAACTTTCAATCTTATTACAGAAGTAGTTCCTTTTTACTTTAAAAGCATACAAAGTATATGATTTAGCAAAAGTTAAAAAATGAAATCACCCACAATCCTATTGTTCAGAGACAATCACAGCAAATACTTTGTGTCTAATCTGAAGCTATGGGGGCGTCCATCCAGCATCACTTCATTTACATGAACTCAGGTGTGGGCTGAAAGGAGCTTATTAGGAATATCAAAAGATGTTCCTCCTCTCCTATCACACAGGACAGTCCAAGGGTTTTTGGAGCTCTATGCTAGGAACCAGGATGAAGACCAAATATATATATCTGATTATATCACCACATCACACACCCAATGCTATGACACCCCAGGGAGTGAGAAATTTGCTATTTGTTTACTGGCCCCAATAACCCTAACAATGTTTGATTTAGCTATTATTATTATTATTATCATGATTGCTGTTAATCTACAAATGCAGAAACTGGGACTCTGAGGGGTTCCTTCATTGCCCAGGACTCACTGGGCAGTAGGCTGGTGAGGGCCAGCCCTCTGGGTAGGGACAGGCAGGAGCCCATACCAGATCTAACTGTCTCAGCCACTTGGCTTATTTTCCTGGGTGGGGAGGGAAAGAGACTGAGGTCCAGGGAGCAGCAGGTCTCCCCCAGGGGCCTGCGCGCGGTGGGCAGGGGCTCTGGGCTCCCATCACCCTCTGGAAGGAGTGAGTGCTAGCTCTGTGGTGGATGGTAGACTGGCTGGCTTGTGCACACACAGAAATGTACCAACCCAAAGGCAATTTGAGAAGAGGAAAGAGTTCATTTGCAACCAGTAATTGCCCCCAACCCTCCCCCCACAAAAAAAACCACACACACACACAACCCAAATCAGGCTTGCTGAGAGCATGGAACATTTTTGTGGGCATTTCTGGTCTCTGCATAAATGCAGAGGTGGTTTTTCAGATGGGAAGCAGGAGTCTTCTGGCTGCTGCCCCACTGTCCCCTCTGGTGCCACCCTCCACAGTGTCTAGGCAGGGGCACTTTCCATCTCTACAGCCCCCAGTGACCTGCTCTTGAGAGTGGATTGGGGAAGGGACTCAAGTCTGGGGCATTCTGGCCAGAATCGTTAGAATCTGTACTCGACTAAACCAAGGATGGAATAATCAATCACACGTTTTCCTTGGCTGGGAGGAAAGAGCCAGAAAAAGTGCTGTAGACAGTTACAAACCTCGCTCGTCCACAAATGGTGTGGTTGAGTGATCTTGCCAGTTACTCTCTAGCCAACCTCTGTGATGACTCAGGAGAAAGCTGGGGCTGGGGCTGGCCTGACCCAGAACAATCAGGGCAGCTGATGCGGCCGAGTGTACACCGGGCCAGACTCTGGGGCTGGAGCTCTCAGTACATTTTCTCATTCGGTCCTCAGAACAACCCCTTGAGGAAGGTAGTATTGAAGCTCATTGTGTTGAAGATGAGAAAATTGAAGCACAGAGAGGTTAGGTAATTAGTCAAGGCCACACAACTAATAAGGGATGGAGATAAGATTTGAACCCAGACTGTCTGACTCCAGAGTACAAACTCTGAGCCATTCTTCACTGATGCAAATGATCAGGCATGGGTCGTTTGGAAATTATCAGTGTTCCACATCCTCCCTGTGAGTGCCATCCCCTGCTTCCTCCCAGCCCAGTAGACTGGGGCAAGAGGTGTCTTGCCTGAAACTTTAGAGGCCCTATTCTGGCCCTGCTCCCTCCATGACATCCCAAGGGGTGAGAAGTTTGCAAGACCAAAGGGACACACCCATCAGAGGCTATGCCCAATTTTATTTTATTGTTTTTTTATCCTCACCTAAGGATGTGTTTCATTGATTTTAGAGAGTAAGGAGAGAGAGGGAAACATCGATGTGAGAGAGAAACATCGATTGGTTGCTTCCTATATGCACCCCTGCCAGGAATTGAACCTGCAACCTAGGTATGTCCCCTGACCAGAGAGCAAACCCATAACCTCTTGGTATACAGGGCAACACTCCAACCAACTCAGCCACCCAGCCAGGGCTGTGCCCCATTTTAAACCAGGGTTCAAGTACTCAGGACCCAGGGCTTAAGTCTATTGTCTCCCCAGGTCCATCTTCCTTAAGACAAACGCTTGACAGATGTGCATGTGAGGTCTCTACTCACAATACTGGAGAGAGTCGGGGGGAAGTGCAGGTGACAGACAGTTGCTGAGGTCCCTTGCGTAATGTGCACTGTGGGTCCTGCAAATGTGAGGAGCAGGCCTGCCCACCCCCACCCATTCCACTGCCTTGGTATGGAAGCTGTACCCAGGGTGTCCCAGCAAGCACCTTGCTTGGAACTCAGGCCATCAGGACTGATCCTGGCCACTTTCTTCTTAGCTGTGTGCCCTCAGACCAGTTGCTGTGGCTCTGGGACCCCCAGCTTCCCTGTTCTGGGTCCTTCTAGATTTGCGCTGGGTACCGAGATGTATATGTGGGAGCTTTGGGGATTGGCAGGTGGGAACAGCCCCCTCAGCTCTGCACCCCACATCGGAGAGGTTCTCCCTCACCTCCTTCACTCACTTCTGCCTGAGTTGAAGCTAATTTGTTTTACCTTGATTTTCTATGTGACTGATATCATCATTTTGATTCAAATTCTGAATCTCAAGTTACTGCTTTTGTTGGAAAATTCTAAAGCATATATTTCCCAGTGACAGTAGATTAGAAGGTAGAGGCACAGTCCTGGGGAAGAGGATATGCCTTCTCAGGCTGGCTCGGCAGGTGGGACACGTGATCCCCAGGAGGTTTTCACTCCCTTTTCACCTGCACCTCTGGCTTTCTCCCAGGTTTCCTGGAGGGATGGTGGGGATTCAAGGCCATTCCCGCAGCCTGGCTAAGGGTCACTCACTCTGGGCTTGAATCATTCCAGGGACTGGCAGGTCTGCCTCCCAGTCTGCTCGCGTCAGCTGCGGAGGGTTCAGTCCCACCAACACTAGCTGAGCGTCTCGTACGTCAACATGTGCTGGGCGCTGAGCGTTCAGGGGAGGACAGCCGTCTTCCCATGAAAAGGACAGCCACGGACACCCTTCATTTCAGAGCACTGTGCTGGTGCTAAGGGAGAGAAGTACACCACCAGGGGCCTCGTTTCTGGGCCGGGAAGGCATCTGTCAGGATCCCTAG
Source organism: Anoura caudifer (assembly GCA_004027475.1). Lineage (NCBI taxonomy): Eukaryota > Metazoa > Chordata > Mammalia > Chiroptera > Phyllostomidae > Anoura > Anoura caudifer. The sequence continues at coordinate 78,740 of PVKU01000183.1, forward strand.
GAGTTTGTGCAGGATCAGCGGCTGTGTGTGCATCAGGGGAGCCTCAACGGAGGTGCTCACCTTCTCGGGGAAAATTGTGCCTTCTCTATTGATTCGCTGAAAACCTGGAAAAACAGAGTTATTGAGCATCTGAATAGGAGGAGGATGCAGGGGTTTTTATGAGCACAATGTTTGCTAGAGGCTTCTATACAGGAAGCCCTTTAACCTGAAACTGGATCTTGAGATGGAGGTGGCAGCCGGAAGAGGGCAGCAGAGAGGCAGCGAGGGGCCAATTGTGAGTTCTTACTGCAGATGGGTAAATTGAGAAGAATTAGGATTATGGTATGTAACGGTTTTAACTCCCTCCCTCCCTTCCTTTCAAATGTAGTCTATCTAAAGGGCATTTTGTTTTTCCTATTTTCGGTGTTCAAGTAGTTTTTTCTGTAATGATGGTGGCTTGCAACCAATAATTAACGTAGTTTTGTTAATTGCTCACTTTATCTCGCACACTAATCTAAACCTTTATCTATATTTACTCATTTAATCCTCAATCACCATAACATGATAGGACTATTATTATCTCCATTTTACAGATAAAAAATTGAAGCACAGACAAATTAAGTAACAAGCCCAAGGTCACAGAGCTGGCATGGGATGGAGCTGGAATTCTAACTTACAGTATCTGAACCAGTACAAGCCATGCAGATAATGATGCAGGTGGGAACAGCAGTAACCTGGGGTGCACCCCCCAATGGGGCAGCTAAGCCCCAGGTGGATTTGTCATGTAGGAATGTGAGTCCACTGCCTCTAAATCATCCCCAAATCTAGACTTTTAATGGGGTATCTCGATGTTTACTTGTTGGCTAATGGTCCATGCATAAAAACACTGAGACATAAACAAAACACACTGTAAGCTGAATCACCAACTTGTGACCTGTGGGTGGATGCTGGTATTTTTTTTTTTCTAAAAAATATTCTTATTTAGAAAACTAAAAATCTGGTCACCTTCCCTGAATTAAAACAAACCCCCAAGACAAACCTACTGCGCTGTGGAATCCCTGCATCTGGGACCCCCCTGCCCACATCGTGTGGGAAGCTCCACGGCCTCCATGCCAGTGAGGCTGGGATGCTGAGGGCAGGAGGAGCGCATCTTGGCAGCAGTACCAAGGAGCCTATGAACTTGTTCCAAGATAAGAGTTCTCCTGTCACTGAGGCTGCTTTCTCCCTCAGCAGATGCACAAAGAGCAGATGGTAAGATCTGCTAAATAATTATTAAGATCTCTTAATAATTAGGCTCCGGGATGTGCTGATATTTGGAAACTTGGGAAGAGTATGGTTTAAAAATTCCCAATTCAGGAATAACCTGCCCATATTTTACATCTTATCTTTAAAATTTCACACTACCTGTAGTCTTTTATATCTCTCTTCCATGCCTTTCTGCCTGTTTCTCCAATCTGGAAAGAACACAGGGCAGCTGGGTCTCGGTCCTGCCACTCAGAGGCAAGGTGGCTGTGGACAGGCCATGTGACAGTCTCTCTGTCAGGAGGTCCCACCAACCTTGCAACCGACCTTGCAAGGCTGGTGCCACCAACCTTGCAAGGCTGCTTTGAGGTAGTATGAAAGCCATTAAAAACATGAACTCCTGTCCAAAAGGCTAGCCTCCCTGACAGAGCTAATCCTGACTTCTGGCTCCCCATCTGGTGTGCTGGTCACCAAGATGCACAGCCCTCAATAGAGGCACTGCTTCTGTTTTTTCTCCCCACATAGATCTAGGAGATGCTTCCTGGAACCTGGCTGCGCTGGGCCTGCCTCCTGCTCCTGGCCAGGCTCACCCGGCCCTGCCCCATGGGGTGTGACTGCTTCGTCCAGAAGGTGTTCTGCACTGACGAAGCGCTGGCCGCCATCCCGCTGGACATCCCGCCCTATGCCACGGACCTGGTCTTCATAGAGACCTCGTTCACCACGGTCAGAACCAGGGCCTTCAGTGGCAGCCCCAACTTAGCCAAGGTGATATTCCTCAACACCCAGGTCTGCCACTTTGAGCCAGATGCCTTTGGCGGACTGCCCAGGCTCCAGGACCTGGAGATCACCGGTAGCACCTTTTCCAACCTCAGCACGGAGATCTTCTCCAACTTGGCCTCACTGGGCAAGTTCACCCTCAACTTCAACATGCTGAAGGTTCTGCCCGAGGACCTCTTCCACCACATGGATGCCCTGGAGTCCCTTCAGCTGCAGGACAACCAGCTCCAGACCCTGCCCGGGAGGCTCTTCCAGTCTCTGAAACACCTGAAGACCCTCAACCTTGCTCACAATCTCCTGGCCCAGCTGCCTGAGGAGCTGTTTGACCCCCTTGTCAGCCTGCAGACCCTGAGGCTGAGCAACAACAAGCTCTCCAGCCTGCCCCAGCGTGTGTTTGCCAAGCTGGGCAGCCTGCAGGAGCTCTTTCTGGACAGCAACTCCATCTCGAAGCTGCCCCCGGAAGTGTTCTCGCAACTCTTCTGTCTGGAGAAGCTGTGGCTGCAGCGCAATGGCATCCGGCACCTGCCGCCCTCCGTCTTCTCCTCCCTGGGCAACCTGACCTTCCTGAACTTACAGAGGAATGCACTGCAGATGCTGCCCAGTGGCCTCTTTGCCCATACCCCAGGACTGGTTGGCCTGTCCCTGTCCCACAACCAGCTGGAGACCGTCTCTGAGGGAGCCTTTGCCAAACTGCATAACCTCAGTTCCCTTACGCTCTCACATAACGCCATTACCCATCTCCCAGCTGGCGTCTTCAGGGACCTAGAGGAGTTGACCAATCTCTACCTGGGCAGCAACAACCTAACAGCCCTGCATGTAGACCTCTTTCAGAACCTGTCCAAGCTCGAGCTGCTCAGCCTTTCCAGGAACTTCCTGACCACCCTCCCAGAGGGCATCTTCGGCACCAACTACAACCTGTTCAACCTCGCCCTGCATGGCAACCCCTGGCAGTGTGACTGCCACTTGGCCTACCTCTTCAGCTGGCTGCATGAGTACAATGACAAGCTCCTCAACACCCAGACCTACTGTGCAGGTCCTGCCTACCTGAAGGGCCAGGTAGTGCCTGCCTTGGAGAAGGAGCAGCTGGTGTGTCCTGTTACCAGGGACCACTTGGACTTCCAGGCCCTGGGGCTGGAGGACAAGGAGCCGCGGGGCAGCTGGGATCTGTCTGTGAAGGAACGGGCAGCCCGGAACCGGTGTGCCTACAGCAATCCTGAAGGCACTGTAGTGCTCGCGTGTGATAAGGCCCAGTGTCGCTGGCTGAACATCCAGCTCTCTCCTAGGCAGGGCTCCGACTCCCCAGGAATGATGTACAATGCTACTCAGGAGTGGGAATTGAAATCGAGCTGTGGCGTTGTGAGGCTCACTCTGTCTATTGAGGCTCAGGCAGGAGAGCCCTAGGTGCAGGGTACACAGAGCCAGGAACCTGGGCAGATGGCATCTGCGTTCTGACCAAACAAGAGGTGGGGGCAGAGGCGCAGCTGAAGCTAGTTTTTCAGATGCAAAGGAGGTGCCGAGTCCAAGGGGGAGGTGGCCAAGGGCAACACCCAGAGTCTCCTCCTCCTCTCCTCATCCCTCATTACTCCCTCTCAGAGTCTGAGACCTAACAAGGCCTTTTCTAAGCTTTGCAAAGCACCCATTAAAGCTGCATCATGGTCTGGAGAATACAATAAGGCCACCCCACCCTGGTGTTTTTCTGTTATTTAATTCCCATCCTGCTCGCATACCCACCCTGAAGTTCCCACCATTAGGTACTAGTTTTACAAAATGGAGGCTATCCTTTTTGACTTCCAGTTCAAAAGCCAAATGTCTGTTTCTATTTCTCCCCTTGGAAATTTGTTTTTAATGGACATGGGAGGTGATAGAAGCAGAGGTGCCCACAATGAATAGGGACAAGGGCCTGGCTTGGCTGTGTTGGGAACTCATGGCCTGAGCCTCTCCTTCAGGTCTGCTTCTGGAACTCAGGAAGAAAGGCACTGCCCTGGCCATTGTGGCTCAGTTGGTTGGAGCACTGTCCCACAAACTGAAAGGTGGCAGGTTCAATTCCCTGTCACCGCGCATACCCAGGATGTGTGTTCGATCCCCTGTCATGGAGCATACAAGAAGACAACCAATGGATTTTTCTCTCTCACATCGATATTTCTCTCATTTTCTCTCTACAAGCTATAAAAAAAAATGTCCTCAAGTGAGGATTTAAAAAAAGAACGAACGAAAGGTACCTTGGGAAGGTCAACACCAGCTAGTTGGCTTTCACTACACAAAGCTCCCAGAGGGGGCGCTGTGCCTGTGCCTGTTTAGCAGACTAGACCGCTGTTTCTTACTGAACGAGGAAGGGGCAGTGAGCTGGGTAGGCTGGGACAGACTTAGCTCTCAGCGCTCCAGTCTCGGCTCTCTCACAGCATCTGACACTGCGGCAGTCAGTCACAGCAACGCTTCCCCCTCGGTTTTCAGGACACCACCCTCTCACTCAGCCTCGGCCGTTCTTTCCGTCTTCCCCAGCCACCTCTTCCACGTTTGTCTCCTCAGGGCGCGCTGTCATAGGCCTTCCTGGGTGATCTCGTGCGTGCCCCTGGCGTCACACGCGACCTCTGTGCTGATGACCCCAAATCTCCATCTCAGGCTCAGGCCTTTTTGGCCCCCATCCTGAGATATCCACGTGCTCAGCAGACCTGGGTTCTATCCTCACAGTCACAAACGCATCCCAACCAACCTCCGTTCCCTACTCCTCCTGGAGGCCCATCCAGCAAACACCAAGCCCAGGAGCTGGGAGTATTCTCCAATCTCTCCTCCCCTTAACCCTCATGGCCAACCAGTCCAAAAGTGCCTCTGAGTATCCCCCTCTCCATTTCTCCTTTCCAACTCCCAGCCCAGGGAGGTGCTTTGTCACCCTGCATTCAGGCATCTTGCAGCCTCCTACCTGGTTTTCCTGCCTGCAGTGTGGACTGGCCTGGGTGAAATGCTGGGGCCGGGCAGGGAGAGATGAATCAAAATGTGTAGCAGGCCCTCTGGGAGCCTGAGCTCTGGTGGGAGATTTCCTGGATGAGGGCACATGGGACAAAAGCATAAGCATAGAGGGTTTGGCACTGGGCGAGCCCTGGGGAGTTCAGGGAAGGTGGAGGCCTGGGCTAGCACAGACCTTAGGAAAGGCTGCATTTGATCCAGGCCTTGAGGGGGCCACAAGCAGTGCAAGGAGGGTACTGGAAGTTTGTGCAAGCAGAGCCAAGGCATGGAGACAGGCGAGCGGTGAGGTCAGGGCTGTGGGTGTCTGCAGCAGGCTACTGATGGGAGAGAAAAGGAGGAGATAGGGCTGGAAAGCCAGCTGGAGCCAGATTCTCTAAGGCCTTGAAGGTCCAAGTGAGAAGCTTGTGTATTCATGAAGGATGCCTGGCAGTTATTGAAGGACTTTATGCAGAGCAAGTCTATACTCCCACCTGAGCTTCAGACGGTTGGCTGAGTGCAGTGTGAGGAGAGCAGGAGGTAGGGAAAACGAGGACTGTCATTTGACCTGGGGTCCGAGCCACAAGGGCCCGGGACGCTAAGGAAATAAAATGAAAGGTTTCGCATTGGAACAGCATATACACAGAAGGATTTAAAAACCTAAATGTGAATTATGGAGATGTGACTTCGAATTCGAATGATATAGGTGTCGCTTTGCACCTGTGAATACTACAAAAATTAGAAAGCCGGATCGCGTCCAGTGTGGGACAGGGTGTGGGCATAGGGGCCCTCCAGGTACTGCTGGTGGGCACAGTCTCCCCAAGGACACTCTGCTAGGTCTGAGTCAAAGAAAGGGTTTGCTGAAGAGGTCAGGGGTCAAGTGGGTGGCTTTAGAAGATAGGGGACTCAGAGAAACCTGAAGTGAGTGTCCGGTTTCTTGCCTGGGTGGCAGGGAGGACAGTGAAGCCCTTAACCAAAGGCAGGAGCAGATTTGAGGAAAGGAAGGAGCAAGATGCCAGCTTCAAACAAGAAAGTGCACTTCTCCTTCATCTCCAGTGATGAGCTTTTAAGGAAACACACTTCCTCCGGTTCAAATCAATTCAATTCTAAGGTCAGCAGGTTTGCCAAAGGAAGAGACTCTCTCCAGTTCATTTGGTTCAATTTCCAAAAGCATTTGGTTTAAGAATAATTTTGACCAGATCCTTCCAAGGCTGGGGAACTTGGCCCCGCAGTAAGGCTGAGACTGAGGGCTCTGTGACCCGGCCCTCACCTGTGCTCTCTCTTGCTGGCCAGGCGCGGCCGTGTTGGGCCGCTGGCCTGCAGCTGGCTGTGAGGCCCACTGCTTGCGGAGAGGGTCTCCACACGTAGCACATAGAGGTGCTTCACAAATCTCCTCCAGTTCATGGTCCAAATAGTTATGCATCTACTGCCAAGGATAAATGAATAAGATGATGGAGCAGGCATTTCTTTAAATTATATTCTTCCCCCAAATACAACTGTTTGTTAAGTGAAAACAGTAATTTCTCTCTGTGCTGAATGGTGTTGGGGCCTGCACAGCTGGGCTGGGAAAGGCCAGGGTCACTGTGTTCTTGTGGAGAGGGTTGCCAGGTTTAGCACGGAAACAGGTATGTGTAGTGCATGGGACATGCTTATACTAAAATATGTTTATAGTTTACCCGAAATCCAGGTTTAACTGGGCAGCCAGTATTTTATCTGTTAAGTCAACGACCTGATGAAGGTGGGGAAACAATGAGATGGAGGTGAGGGTGGTGGATGGTCCTCCTCGGGGGCGGGGGAGGGGGCAGGGTGGAGTCTGCAATGGTGGAAGTCCTGACCCCTGGGGTGGGGCACTGCGACCTTGAGGTTGGAGCTGACAAGAAGCAGGAGGCACTGAGCATCCCCCAGCTTGGACTGAGGTAAGCAGGCAAAGAGTCACCTCTGAGTGTGCCATGTGCCCCAGGGGTCCTCATGTCCTGCCACCAGGCTGCTTGTGGCCTGGTCCCAATCGGATGCAGCTGTGGAGCTGTTGATGTGCGTCGGACCAGAAACCAGGACACTTGGCTCCTCTTCCTTAACATTCAGTCTCTGGCAAACCATGCCTCCTCTCTGGGCCTTGGTTGCCTCATCAGTATAAATAGGAGTTTGGCTCTCATTGCTGATTGAACCCTAGATCACCTGGGCTTCACTTCCTGAGAGTCTCATCGAATTGGCTTGAGAGACCAAGAGATCAGTTTTTGTTTCATTCCTTAACTGCCCCAGGGATCCTAATGCTCCGCCAAGGCTGACAACTCGGACCCAGGGCAGCAGAGGCAACGCCAGGCAAGTCAGGCCCACCGGGTGTGACGCTCTGTATGAGTTCATGAACAAAACAAGCCTCGGTGCCAAGAATAAAACCTTTCACAGAGCTTTTTTTTTTATTGGTGTTTTTTTTTTTTTTTTTTACTTTACCACCCTTGTGTTCTTAGTAGCTTTCAAAGAAACAAGAAGTTGGGTACATACTGCCTTGTTTTCTTGCAGTACGAGGATGGCCGAGTCCTTCCAAAGCATTTCCTCCCAGCAGGTGGGACTCCTTCTCCTTGCCCGCTGCCTTGGCCATTGCAGCGTTCTGCAGTGATGAGCCCCGCTTGCCAGCAGGGTAACCTTGGCTGTCACTCACGCTCTCTGTGCTGCAGTTGCCTCTGTCGCACTGTTTATCCTGGGCATCACAGCCCCTGGCTCACAGCCTTACCGGTGGAGAGAAAATATGTGCATTCTTGTAAAGAATCCCCAAATCAATGACACATGGTACATTCTTTTAAAAAAATTATCTATTACTGTTATTATTATTCCTAGAGAAGTGTGATGGGTGTTGGGGCAGGAAAGAACTGGCCAATTGCTTGGCCATCGCATTTTTTAAATCTGTTTCCATTTGGTGTTTCTGGGAGGACGTTAAGACTGCTGTTACAATATCTAAATTGTATTATTTGGGAGGACTGGAAATGCCATTTACAACATTTTTCGGTGCTAACAGTGGATATTGGAAGAATGGACGGCACTGCCAAAGACTGGACCGTTTAGCACAACACAAGTCCAAAATGAATTCCTTCTCATGCTGTTTTTAGCTCGCAGACGCAGACATTGCGTTTTATTTCACAAACCTGCAAATGTTCCAGAATGGCCTGGGTCTCAGGCGCCCCCTTGTGGCGTACTGCAAGAACGGCTCTCCTCCGCGGGAGTAATAATCCTTAAGGAAGCTACGCTGCGCTGTACTCTCAGAAGTCACGACGACGTCCCCCAGACAGGACAACCGAGCGCATCAACACTTCCCTGCAGGAGGGTGGAGGTGCCGAGGCTCTGTCTCCTGCAACTCTGGAAACGTGGCGGGTCCGCGGGGTGCCTGCGACTGAGCAGCGGCCGGCATGGGGGTTGAGATCTTCACCAGGCGTCACCGCCACCTCGTCGCGTCTGGTTTGTCCTGGACATGCTGCAGGTCCTGGAGGGTGGGACACGCTGCAGCGCAGTGAGCGGTCAGACACAGCGTGGGGTGGAATCCCGGCCTGTGGCGATGAGCTCCGCCTCGCAGCGGCCCTTTCGGTACAAACCACAGTTGTCTCCCTGTCTTGGTTTCCAGGACTATGCTGTAGTATCCATGTTTCTGGAAGATTGTGCTTTGTTTTCTCTGGAATTTTATCAAGAGTTGTTTAGCATTTTGGAAAATCTTTCCTCCTTTGGGAAGGCTTAATCCTTATTTTTAAAAGTCAAATACAAAGGAAAAGCGACTTCAAGCCATTCCTTACTCTCACACTCATCCTCCATCCGGTATAAATAGGTGAAAGCCTCTAAGCACTTCACCAAGTCTCTCCCGCGCTCTCAGCCAAGCATTTGCATGTGGAAGTGAGTATTTAAAACAAATAAATCCCACTTAATTTCTAATTTATTACAGTTAGAGCACTGGTGGCAAACACAAGGCCACGGGCCAAATCCGGCCCTCCACCTTGTTTTATCCAGCCTGACACCTTTTTTCTACCCAGTGGTAGCGCTCAGCTCCTTGCCCCCAGTTAAGGAGTAGTTACATTTATACAGTCTTAAAACTACATTCGGCCCTTTGAAGGCAACCTCGAGGCTGATGTGTCCCCTGGTGAAAATGAGTTTGACACTCCTGGGTTAGAACATTTAGTTTTAAAATTCTCTGAGATCTGATTATATTATCTATGAAATTTATTTTAGGACAATGAAGGGGGTGTTAGGATTATTTGCTAGAAAAGGGGCTTTGGATGTGTCAGCAAGAAAATTCACTGTTCCAAAGTAACAGAAGGAGCAAAAGCTAGGTGTCAGGGTCTCCAGAGAAACAGAACCAGTAGGATTAATAGAGGGATACGTAGGGGAGATTTATTAGAGGACTTGGTCCCACGAGGTGCCACCCACAAGCTGAGAACCAGAAAGTCAGTGGGAGCCCGAGCACCTGAGAATCAGGGGCTCAGCAGGGCAGGAGAAGAGGGAGGTCTGGGCGCAAGCAGAGACAGCAAATTCACCCTTCCTCTGCCTCTTTGCTCCATGCTGGCCCTTGGGGGGGCGGGGGGGGGGTTAGATGATGCCTGCCCTTATCAGTGAGAGTGATCTTCCCTAGGTCTGCAGATTCAAATACCATTCTTTTCAGGAAACACCCTCACAGACATACACTCCAAGGCATGCTCTGCTGGCCTGGGGGCGGGGGAGTGGGACGGTGGGCACCTGGGGGTGGGTCCAGCCAGGTCTAGGCTCTCAGGCCTCTGATGGCAACTAGACTTCTGGGCTGCCGTGGCCTGCTAGCCTGACCCCTCAGGAACTGTGCCCTGACTGTGCCCAGGGAGGTCAGCTCACTCCCTCCTGTTACAGCCCAGCCTTCCCTGGGCAGCAGGGACTGTCCCCGTGGGCCTCCCTGTACCACTCCTGCCAGCCTAACGAAGTGGACACCCCTGTCTGTACAGTGGCTCCTTAGAAGTGGAGGCAGCCTTCAGTCCCCTCAATCATCCCAGGCACCTCCCTGCCCTGCCATCCCAACTCCAGTCTGACACCCCCATCTCAACTTCCCACAAGCCGCTGCTCCTCTAGTCTTCCTAGAAGCCATGGCTTGGAGGCTGTGTCCTCCTCCTCCTGTGGAGGGCGCACCTTTCTGCAGGCCTGGGGCTCTTGGGCCCCATGGCAGACAGGAAAGGCATTTTTCTTGATTGTGTGACAAGTTTCACCCACTGCAGACTCCAGGGGTTTCTTCCTTTTTCTCAGAGCAATGAGCCTGGCCTGCCTGTGTCCGTTGCTTCCAGTCTCGGAGAGTAGATTGAACAACCTTGCCTGGTCAGACTGGATTTCACAGCAGTTCCAGAGGCTCTGGGGCCAGCCTTCCTAGAGAGATGCTTCACTGTTACTGCAGGGGGAGTGTCCATGCTCCTGCAAGACTGAAAAAAATTGGAATTTGTGCGGCATTTGCCCAAGACCTGGGAAGTAGCAGTGCTGCTGCCCGGAAGGCCAGGTGCACTTGGTGACTCCAGAGGCCCCACCTGCACCCTGAGGCCCATCTCTGAGATGCTCAGACGCCACCCTGCCAGCTGCAGAGGCAGAGACTCGGTCTTGAGAATGACAGAGCAGGAAGAGAGACTGTCTGATGACCTTGAGAGTTGGCGATCTGTTCTTATACAATACTGACACTTCTCTGTTGCCCAAGGCACTGGGGTGCTCGCGGACCTTTGTGTCCTCAGCAGAGAGAGAGGCTGCTGCCTCCCCGAGAAAGTCTTTCAGAGACTCTCCCGCTGACACTCTTCCACTAGCAGAAGCCAGAACGGACACCACCCTTCAGCATTCAGGACAAGCTACTGTACCTGGTTGGACTGAGCATTCAGGATAATGGTACCGAGTTATTTTCTGGGAACTCGTGGAACTGGAAATGATGAATTTGGAAAGCAACCTCCCTGGGAGGCTCTCGTCTCCTGCCTTCTTTGAGTCAATCGCGTGCACTCATGGACACTTGGCTCGGCTTGCTGGGAGGCTCCCAGTCCCGTCCTACAACGCAGGTCTCCCAGGACGGGGCTGGGCGGAGCTCCTGTCAGCTCTGTGCTTCTGCCAAAGCTCCCTCATCCAAGAAGCTGGTTGTTTCTCATGGCTGGACTTCAGCTCTGCCTTTTAGAGTCATGGATTTGGGCCACACGGATTTCTGCGTGGAGGCCAATTATATCACCGCTTCCCTGGCAGAGCCACCAACCATGGCACCCGGGGGCCTGTCCCTGTGCCCTCGAGGCTGAGAAAGCTGCCAGGGAGGTAGGTGAGCTGAGAACAAAACTCCTCCCCTGTGAGAAATCCCATCAAGTCACCCTGGAGTCAGTGTGGAGGCACAAGTGTGTCTGCACGAGAGGGGAGCCCTGTGACTCTTAGACCTGGAGGCCGAATGGGGGTGGGGGGGTCTGTATTCAATCCCTGGACCGATTCTGTCTGTGCTCTGAAATCTGTGTGTCAGCCATCATTCTTTGGTGTGTGATAATCGTGTTGACAGCTGTGAAGCTGGCAAACTTGTGATGTCTTCTGGAGTCTTAAAACTGGGATCTACGAAGTCAGCACATCCTAATAAATGGCCAAAAGCCTTGGGGCCTTTGCAGTGAGTGTTGCTAGGCCCACCGCATTCTCGCACAAACATATCCCATATTTAAATCAAAATGTAAGGACTCACTTATACAAAATTTCACTATCTAACTTCTATACCTCCAAACTAGAGCTCTAAGCCAGGGAAAAGTAAAAATGTCTCCTAAGCAGCCAAAATCCGTTTCCAGTGCCTTAGATGGAAGCTTGCGCCTTGGCTCACAGGAACCTTCCTCCACTTAGTCTGTGCGCTTTTATGGCAGACACAAGTCCATCAAGACACGAATTTCAAGCACAGAGCAGCCTGGGCCCTTGAGTGGAAGGCCATGGGGTAGCTCCTGAGGGCACCGCAGTTGTTGCAGTTATTCGAGCACAGCACAGAGTGGGAAGTCAATGGTGAGCAGAGGTAGATAATGATGACCCCGAGCTGCCCAGGAAAAGTGGATGTTATGTAAATACTGTCTTCATTTGCTTGCCCTTGAAAGCAGAGCCTGGGGCAAGGATTCCAATACAATTTAATTAGGAGGCATCCCAGGAAGCAGGATCAGGAGACAATCAGAGCAAAAACCAACACAAGGATGCACTGTGTACTGTGGAAGCCAGTGCTGTAGGCACAGGGGCTCCATTCCTTAAGGATGGCCTGAGAAGCATCCGTCACATTTCCAGGGCCGCCCTCCTTACAGGACAGGAGGCCTTTATCCACCTGCAGCTCTCATTCCCCCACTATCCTGGGAAAAGGGCATGGGGAGGGCCATGCTGCACGGCCACAGTGGAAAGCCAGGCTGGAAAGGGACAGCTCCTGTCCACTGCTGAAGCCGCTATTGAAAAACTGGCGGAATGAAGGCCTCTGTGGCAAGCACCCTCTATTTCCAGCAGCAGCTGTAAACGCTAAGGGGTGTTGAATGCTTTATCAGTTAATAGGAAAAGCCCTCAGATTATCCAGAGGATGAGCCAATCCAGAATGGCAATTCAAGAGGGCAGTGGGCTCACGGAGAGTCTTTGGGGACCCGTGGAGGTACTCCTGTGGTACGGGCTGCTTTAAGTGGAAGCACCAGGACCGTTTTAATTAATCCTGATTCCAGCGCTCAGGAAACTGAAATGCAGCTCCTCCTACACCCTCCTTCGCAGCTTGCAGCTTTTCGGGAGTGCTGAGCTTTGTGCTTTGTTTCCTTCACACCTCTCTCCGGCTGGTGTGAGGGTGCGGGGCCTTTGCTCATGCCACAGATATTTCCTGAGGTCTTAGGTCAGGCTCCTCAGAAACAGACCTGGAGGCAAAGGTCCAGATGCAGGTGATTTCTTACAAGGAAGCGACGCCAGGAGAAAGGAACAGGGACGGGTGTTGTGTTGCCATGGAAATGGGGTCTCTCCATGAGGTTGAGAAAAAGGCATTTCCAGGGACCCATGCCTGGGAGGATGAGGTTTACTGGGGGAGGTTTTTTACAGAAGCAAAATCAAAGGACTGTCTCCCGTTCAGCTCTGGCATCTCTTCTCCATCTGTTCCGCCGTGCAGGAAGTCCAGCCTTGCCTTCATCAAGCCCAGAAATAGGGCCCATGTCCACAAAGTTGTGCCGTCGGTTTAGTCCACGTCTGTCCCCATCCGCCCAGCATAGTCTGTGTGTCAATCGTCACTGCGCAGGCCCGCACTGGGCGCCCACTTGGAGCCTGTGAGGCCGCTGAGCCACAAGCAGGTGCTACTGGGGCCAGTGCCTGTTACTGAGAGAGCGAGGGTGTGCAAGTGCTGGCAAGCTCACCTTCGTTAGACTGATATATTACCTCAGGCTTGGGAAGGACCAGGCACCTTTCAAACTAACCAATTTCCCAGTCCTTTGTGGGCTTGTGTCGGGTCCTTCCCCTAACCCATCCATTTCCTAGATCTTCCAGGTTTCTCTGGTCATTTTTCCAATCCAATCTTTTCCCAGACTAGACAGGCAAGCTTTATGGTCCCCATCTTTGTCCCTGCTGTGCATGCCTCAAAGTAGAAGCACTTCCCCTGGCACCATCTCGACTTCTACTGGGCATGAGCCCAGCAGAAGAAGTTCCCCTCCACCTTCCCCCCAATAATCGGGTACCACAGGCACCCAGGGGAGATTGGGAAGCTGGTGTTAATCCCCTTGGCGAGCAATGCTTTGATCCTCAGGGGAGTGTGTGAAGCTGTAGCTTCCTAGTAGATCAGGCTTCTTGATGTCTCATTCCTTTTGCTGCCTTTATTTATTCATATCTAGCAACCCATGCTGACAGTAAGGAGAGGGGCAGCATGTGATTTCAAGAGGATTCCTGCAGGGAAAGCTCCGGAGTGCGAATTATTTCCGAGTTTGTCCCAACTTGAGCGAAGGAGCTGTATGTATTTCGCATCCCTCAGGACAGTTCTCCAAAGTGAGTCCCAGGGGAGTCCCAGGGAGTGTCCAGAGGCTGGGAAGGGTGCGTGGACCAGTGAAACAGACCCTGGGGGCCCGATGGGGTGTTGCCAGTCGGGCCCTCCTCTGTGCCCAGCACTTAGTGAAGGATGTGGCGTGTGAGGGGGTCAAAGTTCTGCCTCCCCAAAATATGCCTTTGGGAATATTGATTTTAAGCAGGTTTTTAAGAAATGAAAGACTCAGAAAGAACTCTTGACCCTCCCCCTTTACCTGCTTAAAGGAATTCAGACAGAAAAACCTGCTTAAAGGAAGGGAACATCACCTAACATCACCATTCAAACTACACGTGGCTGACAGGGCAAAGTCTGGTGGAGCCTGTTTGTTAGACCCCCCTCTGTATCCCGCTGTTTCTGGGGGGCCCAGCAGGACCTTGTTTACCATACGCCTGCTCTTCCTTCTCCGCCTGTAAGTTACTGCTTTCCCTTGGAAATCCCAGACCCCTGCCTCCTTTCTCCTTTGTCCAAGCGGCATCTAAACCTCAACTGCTTAGGTACCACGTTGCCATGGCGCTCCCGCATGCGCATCCATGATACATTTTGGACATCTTCTCCTTAACTTGTCCATATTTATTCAATTATCGGCCCAGCTAGAAGAACTTAGAAGGTGGGAAGAAAACTATATCTAACCCCCACACTTTACTGTATTTACTCTGTACCCACTTGGTTTTGGTAACTCCTGCCTCCACGTGCACTATCCCCCGGGGACCTGGGTCCTCCATCCGGCCCTGTGACTAAGGACCTCAGTTTCCCATACGTAAGTGCAGGGATTCACTCTGTAAGATGCCCCTCCCCTTCTGCCCTCACTTTGGGGTCCCTGAAACACAACAATATGGCATGTGTGTACGGACAAGGGTGTATGTTTAAGCAATCATTTTGTCATTTTTAATTTTTTAATCTAGAGAGACACGGTTAAAATTCTACTGTCAGTCTGTTGACAAGACAACCCACTTGTGTTATTAGCTGGTAGGGTGGAATCCTGAACACTCTGCTTGTGTGAATTCAATCGGAAGAGCTCAGGAGCAGCTCTGAGGCCAGGAAGAGAGGGCGTGGGCTTGCTGTGACTTTAGGTGGATGCCTTCAAGGTGGGGAGAGGGTCCAGGGGAGTCAGGCCTACGAACAAAAGGTAAGAATAAAAGGTAATTGCCACTTGAGGCCAGGGCACAAGCGGTGTAAACAGCGGAGCTACAGTATCATGGGCTTTTGCCCACCCACGTGGCCAAGCACACACTGACCAGCTTTTCCCCTAGAGTGGTGGAGGGAAGCCCTGGCCATGTGGGAACCGTGCTGTGTGGGAACCACCACGCCCCGATCGACCATGTGGACGGTGGCTACCGCTCTGCCTCCTGGAGCCCATCATGGGAGGATCAGCGTTTTGAGTGATGAGAGTTTTTCTGCCTGTCTCCAGCATCCATAAAAGTATTACTGGCAGGACATGGGGACATCTCAAAGCAGTGTGCTTCCAGCTGACCCATTTTGTGCCTTTGCAGGGACACCACCCTGCAAAGAATGCTTGGGGCCGGGGTCAGGTCACAGCGGAAGCCTGAATGCCAAGCAGTCATTAGGGGAGATTGATGGAGGAGGAGTGCCTTTCGGGGGAGGCCTTGAGGCAGGCCGCAGTTTCATTGTGGTTATTTATGGCCTTGCTGGGGTGTCAGAGACCCGGCTGACAGCTCTCTGTAAGCTGACCTGGCTGGCACACAGCCTGCAGCCTTCTGCCTGCCCATCCCTCAACTTGAGGAATGTCAGCCTCAAAGACAGTGACCAGATGCAGTAGGTGTGGAAGGAAAGATTCCAGAACGCATCCTAACCCTGAGACCTCTTTATCCGAGAGAGGCGTGTGTGTGCACAGGACACGTGCTCGTAGCTCCTAAATATTTGTACAAGCAGGCGTTTGTGAGACAGGCCTAGCACAGCCAGCCTGAGTCTTATTTTTGGTGGAGGGGAAGGGGCTGCAAATAATCCCAGACAGTAAGCAATCCAAAGACAGTTCTTTGCCATTGGCTTGGGGAATGTACAGCAAAGGTTTTTTGTTTGTTTGCTTGCTTGCCTTGGCTTCCTTGCTTTGGGGGCGGGGGGTGGGGAATGTTTCTTTTGGCAACAGAAGTACCAGTCTAATCAGTCTAATCCTACCAAATTTACCTGAGCTTTTGTTTTCCATGCTGACTGACACTGTGGGTCAAGGAGGAACAGGTGTTCCAGATGCTAAGGGCTAAGCTGAGATGGTCAGAGGTCTGCGGGTGATTCAGTCACCCCAGCTCCATGCAGCAGGACCCACCTCCGTGACCAGTAGCAGCCTGGCAGCCAGCGAGTAGCCAGCACGGGCGAGGGACAGTGGTGTGAAGGCAGAAGAGGTGTGTGGCCACTTTCTTTTGTGCTCCCTCCGTCCCTGCCATCCCCTCAGTGACAATCCGGGGGTCTAGAGGAGTGAGGTGAAATGATGCAGCAGCAAACACCCTGTGTGCTGAGACCCGCATCAGTGTGGAAGGCAAGTAAGGGCAGGCCCCAGGGGCGGAGCCCGGAGTCTGGCCTGGGGCCCCAGAGCAGGGTCCAGTGTTTCGGGCCCTTGGAGAGCAGCTCCCTGTGGGGTGCAGCCTCAGGGGTGGGCAGGCTGTGGGGGAGGGGCTGCAGGGGGAGGAAGTGATGCTGCACTGGAAGAAAGCTGCCTGGTATTTGAGAACCCCTGGAACCTTAGTCTGAGAAATAAAAATAAGTATAACTTGGTGGTTTCATGCGGCCACCGAAGCTAAAAGACGGATCACTGTGTTGGCTCCCTTCACGCCCTTCCACTGTTCTCAGACAAGGCTCTGTGCGTCCCCACAAGCGACCCCTGCCTCACGGCACTAGTTCATGAAACTGGGAAGCTTTAAATGAATACTTTCTCGCCAAACCTTCATTCACGTCAGAAATCTATCTAACGTATTTAGAGCTGTAGTTCAAATGTTTCTATTACATAGGAGTCCATTTTCGATCCACGTCTTCATCCCTCTCGTATTTCCTGGGTTTCACTGGATGAACACTTCCCTGGGGGCCCCTGAGCTCCAGCAGCGCACCTGGTGGGGGACGCAGTGTGATGGTCCCTGCTTCCAGCCCTCCAGCCCAGCGGAGGCACAGCGGCTGACAGCCGACAGTGACAACTGAGCAGCGGGGGTGGGGGGTGGGGGGAGCCCTGACAGAAGAGCACGGGGCCAGGGACCCCAGAGAAGCATTTTTGTCATTTGCTGTCTACCCAATTACCCAAAATGCAGTGGCTTACACCCACAGCAATCGTTAATCGTTTTTCTCCCAGGGCTTCTGTGAGTCAGCAGGCGCACAGGGCGCGGAGGGGACTGTTCCTTCCCGCGCCGTCATGGGGGGGGGGGGGGCTGCAGCCGGAATGACCTGAGGCACGCTCACTCACTGTCCATGCTAGATGCGGCGCGCAGCTCTCCCAGGGCCCTGTGTTTCCTCACACGCGGTAGCTGGAGTCCCAGGGCAGGTGTTGAGTAGGAATGAGAACCAGGCAGAAATTCGCCCCCCCGCCCCGCGCCCCCAACAGCAAGCCTTGGAAGGCACATGGCCTCACTTTCACTGTGCTCCATCGCTCAGGGCAGTTGCCCCCAAGGTCCAAGGGGAGGGGACACAGACTCAGCTCTGGGTGGCAGGAATGTGGGTCGCACTGCCAGGAGACCTGCTGGATGTGATAAGTGCGGGGGAGTGTCCATCTCTGGAACATTCCATCTGCCATGAGCTGGACAGGAGTGAGAGGTCAGGGGAGGACTTCTGGAGGGAGTGATGCTTGAACTGAGCCTTAAAGACAGGAGGAAATAAGATGTATGTGAAGAGGGGGAAGGAGAGAGTCCAGGTGGGGAGGCAGCATCCCGGGGGGCTCACGTGTTAAAGAGGCATGGAGAGTTTGGGCAACTACAAGAAGGTCTGGGATGTTCCAGCTGCTTGGGTGACACAGATGGTGGGGGATGGGGCAGCAAAGTGGAGGGACTTACCTGGGGGGGCCATGACCCCCTGGGCTACAGCTGCTAGAGGCTCAGACAGAAGGTATGGCCCCTCAGGAAAAAAGTGCCTACAGGATTCTATACATCGTTTCAGGACCCAGGTCAAGGCCCTCCACCCAAGGGGGCCGCAAAGACCCCCCCCCCGCCCGCCACCCCTGCACCGTGTTTTGCATGCTCTACGTTGTCCCGTTTCCCTCCCTCTTTGCTTCCCCATAGCCCAGTGCCTGCCCGCAGACCCCAGCCTCCTTGGATATTTGCTCTCGGCTCAGTTGCCAACCTGCTGACTATGATGACGTCACAGGCCAAGCATCCCAGGGACAAAAGTCTAGCTCTACTGGGGGGGCTCACCTGCAGCTCTGCCTTCTCAGTCACTTAGAAGATGGTGCCTGGTCGTAAGGGGGATGGCCAGATATGAGGCTTCGAGTATAAAACCCCCAGAAGTTAGCCTTCAAGGACAGCAGTCTGCAGCAGAGTGATGGTGTCTGCTTCCCTGCAAGTGTCTGTGCCCCAGGGGCCCCAGGGGCCCCAGGAACACGGCCCACCCGCCTCATCCTGCCATTGGCGTAGCTGAGCCCTGCTAGGCATGGCCTCTGCTCCACATCCTTGCTCATCCGAGTGTAGGCAGAGCTTCCCTGTTCACGAAGTGCTTCCTACGGTGTCGATCCTCCTGATGGCGGGGGACATGCTGCCTGCTTTACAGGTAGGAATCGGGGGCCCAGGGAGCATCGTTTACTTGCCCACAGCCACACAGTGTGTTGCTGTCAGAACAGGATGGCCCTGTGGGTCTGGCCGCCCAGTTTGCACCAAACCAACCACCTCCATGCTTGTGGGAGCTGGTGTAGAACTGAGCCACCAACACCACCTCACCCTGCCCCACCCACGAGCCTCAGCTCCAGGGCAGCGTCACTCAGGAGTGAGTCAGCCTTTGCCTCAGCTGGGAAACCTCAGAGAGCCACCCGGATCAGTTCACATCTGCCGCTCCGGCCTGTGCACCCCACATCTCCATGCTGGACATCCCGCCAGGGAGGCACCTCCTGCTCCTCCCCATGTTCCAATCAGCGCTCATCCCTCTCACCTCTCCAGTTCCATGGAGGCGTCTCCCCACTGTTCTCACCCTTCCCAGCCTGCCTTCCCTCTCGGGGGACACGCTTCCTAGGTGTCTGGATCTCTGGGCTTTCGAGTAGGCTTGGCCAGTATAGCAGGTGGCAGGCAAGGGGGAGGGCAGAGAAAGCAGCCAGGGTGTTTCCTCCACGCCTTCTGCCCTAGGAAGCATCCGCAGCAGGACAGGCTCTCCCTGGCGGCTCCCACTGCACAGGCCCACTCTGGCTTCTGCTCAGCCACGCAGCTCCTGGCTTCCCGGCTCTAGTTACTCTGTCTCCCTTTTTCGTCCCTCCTGCTCTCGCTCTTGCTCTTGATGGTGCCAGCAGTTTCCTCTCATTGCTCACCTGGCCCTGCCTCAACGTCCTGTTCAGCTTCTCTGCTTTTACATCATCGTGCAACTAATCCCCTGTGTTAAATTCCCCCTATTTGAAACATGAGTGTGCTTCCTGCTGCCCAGCTGGACTCTCCACCGAGACCATTCCTTTCTCAGAGAATGGCACCAAGTCAGAGCTGTCTGCCATTGACCTCGCCTCCCCCACCCCCTTAGTCACTGAGGCAGATGAGAGCAGCTCTGGAATGCCTCCTGAGTCACCCCCTCCTCCCCTCCCTGCAGGAGCAGCCTGGGCCAAGTTCTCATCACCTCTGGCCTGGTTGACCTCCCACCAGGACATCCTGCCAGCCCACCCTCCTCCAGCTGCTAGGGCCCCCCAGAACTGTGCTAGTAAAGACTGCACTTCAAAGCTAGCCTTTCCTATCTGGTCCCAAACTTCCTTCCAGCCTTGGCCACCCTCTGTACACTCTTCCTTCTCCTGTGCACCCCATACCAGCCTAGTCACTTTCCAAACGCACCATGCACTGCCCTCCACCCTCTCCTTCACCTGTCCCCTTGGTTTGGACTGCCCTTTCTTTCTGCTGGTACAAGTCCATTAATTCTTGAAGACCCAGGGCAGATGCTGCCTCCTCTAGGGGAAACGCATCACTCCCTATTCTGCCTTCCGTGGTCCAGGGCACCTGCTTCCTAAAGGGCCTTGCTCACACGTAGGGTGAGTGCCTCAGGGCTGGGACCCTGTCTGAGACCTCCTTGTCCCCAGGTACATAGCACCGTGGCTAGCCCTTTCACAGGAATTTGGCAAGTGTTGGCTGGCTGGAATGGAAAGTGCTGGTTGAAATCAGCTGGCCTCCCATTCCCTTGGAGACAGGCTGTCCTGAGCCCCTTTCCTGTCTGAGCAATCCACCAGAGTGGGTGGGCCTCTTGTCTCCTAACACTGGGGCTGTTCATTTCAGTGACATTCTCATTGATCCTGGTTAATGTTTAATTTCAGTTCCTTTGTTTTCTGTGAAGCTGATAACAGGGTGGTATAGCTGGGAATGTAAAAGACTAGAGGAAAACAAATACCCACCCATTTTTACGTAACAGTTACAAATTGGTTGTTTGCCCCGAGCTTTTTGGGAATGAATGGAAATGAATGCAGAATGTTAAAATTTTGCCCTCGGAAATATTATAACCATATAAGACCATTGGTGATTTTCTCATCCTAGGTCCCTAAAGCTAGAGCTTTGCACTTTGACAATATGCTGGGCTCTACAAAGAGTTTTCCTTGAACTCTCTTCAAGGAAAGAACTGCTTTCCTACAGCACAACTCAGATGGCTTCCCAGGGGATTGTGGATAATGCCCAAACTCATTGACTTTACATTCAACCCCCATCCCCCTTCCACTGCCTATTTTCCAGCCAGACATTCTACTTACAGACCCCCATGGGTCACAAGGTGGGTCTCACTTCTATACCTTTTGAGGATAGGGTAGAGGAGTTGTTAGGAGTGTAAGGTCCAAATTAGGACAGGACTGGGTTCATGTTTAAGCTCCATCATGCCCGGGCTCTGGTAACCACACTGCCTCCAGGCAGTCCCCTCTGATTTCCCTAATACACAGCTATGCATCCCTCCAGCGTCCGCCTGCCCCAAATGCCATCCTTTTCCCCACCCTCATGGACATCAAAACCTCCACAGTCTTGTGGTTTCTACCTCATGCTCGTTTATTTGCATGTGTTTGTCTGGTCTCTCCACCTGGACTCCGTGTGCCCTTCAGACTGCCGACCTGATGACCAAAAAAGATGGAAATCCACCATGAGCTGTGGCCAAAGCTGGCCATTCAGTACACTTTTAGGATGGGATGCTCTGTGTGTACAGATTTACCTAGAAGACAGGTGCCTATAAAATAGACCTCTGATTTGTCTCCTTTCCCTGAGAATTCAGGAGAATGATCGTGAACAAAAAATGGGGATGAGTGTCCACACAGGCTCAGTGGCTGACACCCAGCTTTCCAACCGTGCCCCTCCTGAGTCATCTGGTACAGGCTGCCTCCCACCGTGTTCTCTGTCTCAGTTTCCCTGTGTCTCCACTTGCTGCCTTGGTGCACTCCCCAGTGGACAGGACAGGAAGGACTGGGGCCTCCACAAGCCCCCTTGAGTTCCTCAGGGGACGAAGAAGACCCGAACTCACAGATGCCACCTCCTGGGGAGAAGAAGGGGATATTTATGACTATGTGACATCTGAGGTGTCCAGGATGATTGACCCTGGGCAAATGCCTTCTCTTCTCTAGGCCTCAGCTTCCCCCATCTGTCATGCAAGACAATTGAGTCAGATAATCTGGGCTGTTTCCTCTAGCTCTCTAACTCAAAGATTTTGGGGGAGGATGTAAAGAGATGCTGCCAGCACTCAGCATAGCCTGATCCCATGAGGCCTGACCAGGTGGTGTTAACCTTCCTATCATATGAGTCACCTGAATCTGGATAAAATGTAGACTCGGATTCAGTGGATCTGAGGTGGGGCCTCCAAATCTGCATTTCTAAAGAGCCAGCCTACTCTTTGCGTAGTAGGTTAGCACTGGTTCTCAGGGTGTGGCCCTGAGACCTGGGAACTTACTAGAGCTGGTAAAGCCCCACCACAGATCTTTCCGGTCAGCAAGACTCTGGGGTGGCACCCAGCAATCTCTCCATAGGTGATTCTGGTGCACGTTGAAGTCTGAGAATCAACCACTGCTTTAAGAGAATGGGTTTGCAACTTGCTGCTACATAGGAAACACCTAGAGTGTTTTTAAAAAAATACTGGCTCTGGGCCCCTGCTCCCAGGGGCTCCAATTTAATTGGTACGTGGTGCCTCCGGGGCACTGGGATTTTTCAAAACTCCCCAAGTGATTCTAACGTGAGGTTAACGAGCATATTAGAACGTTATGGATGTCAAGCCCTACATCTGGGCCATCAGGGCTCCTAGACACGCTCACTGGGCCATGACCACTAGGGTGCGCTGTCGCGCCGCCTAGGAGGCCGGCGGGTGGGCGGGGGGAAGGACGGCTCAGACACCTCCCCGCCGGCGGCTGGAGCAGCTCTGGGCTGAGAGGCCCGCGCCTCCGGGAGCGGCTCCTGGCGGAGGCTGCCCTCCCCCGTGCATCTGCACCTCGTTAGTGCTGGCCTCGGCCCCGCTGCGCTTGACGTCAGTGATGTGCTCGATTCTGGGAGATCCGGCCATTGCAGCCTCTGGGCACAGGTTGCTTCACCCGCCCAGCCCTACTGCCCACCTCCTTCAGGCAGGACTCGGGGCTCACCCTGACGCTGAGCTGAGCCTTTGTTCACGCTACTTTGATTACCCAGGAGCCCTCCCACATTTTTGCTCGATTGGGGCACCGGTTGCCTTGATCTTCCCCAACAGCTCCTTGCCCTTCCCCTGCCTTGCCAGGACCCCAGGGTCCTGGGAAATCCCCAGGCCTGAGTCCTCAGATCTGCCAGGTCAGCTGGAGTAACCAAGGCTTACCTGTCTTTCCCTTTCGGAGTTTCTCTTCTCCCTGGCTCTCCTCTGCACGGTTCCTTCCCTGCTGCCTGCTCTTCCCCATTCTCTCTTATCTGAGCTGTGTGGATCAGATATTTCAAGCTAATGTGTTTTCTGAGGGCAGGAGTGGATGAGATGGGGCCAGAGATTGCCTCCGTTTAATAATATGGCAGATAAGCAGTGCTACTCTTAAGGAACATTGTCTGTGTCGGTGGGGAGGGGTGGGGTGAGTTCTGGTTGTTGATGAAGCTTTAGTTTCAAAATAAATAAATACATAAATAAGCTACTCCCTTTAAAGGGGAGCGGGGGTTGATTCTACAAAGAATCACTTTCTCACTCTTGCACTGGCAGGAACTAGCTCTCCCTCCCCTGCGTTCCTAAGAAGCCAGCCTGCTCTGGTGTTGCTTCCCAGCCGGGACGCCAGCGTTGCCTTTATCATAAGTGCTCCATTAAGTTGCCTTTATCATAAGTGCTCCATTTCACCCCTGATTATTTCCCCACCCTGCCCCCACCTGTTTGATATTCTGGGCTTCATTGGTGTGACATTTCACTTGGAGAAAGGCTGTGGGGGTAAAAGCACCTTGAACACCCCAGGCCTGGATGCTACCTGATGACCCTTTTCTGTCTTCAGTAGCTCACGACTTTAACAGGAGAGAAGAGGCAATTCTGGGAAGCAGGGAGCAGGCTTGATTCCTGCCTCTAAGCTTGACTGCAAGTGCATGTTCCTGATTTCTCCCATTTGAACCCCTCACCACCCTCCCCCCATGCCTCTGGCCACTGGCCGGCATTTCCTGCAGCCCCAGATGAGAGAGCTTGCTCCAATGCTGGAGAGGGACACAGACTTTCAACAGTGGGCAGATGGCAGAGAGTTAGGGGAAACCGAGGCAGAGATGGGGAAACTGAGGCTCAGAGAGGGAAAGGTAACTTGCTCGAGGTCACACAACCAGTTCTCAGATCCCTTTTCCAGCTGATTCCTCAGGAGCCCCTGCCAGAGCTGCTCAGAGCCCCTACTAGGCCCCGGGTGTGACCCTTTTGGGTGGTGTTGAGGGAGTGGTGGCTGAGTTCCAAAGGGCTGATTGACTTTGGAGAACACTACTTTCCTTGAATCCAGATGAATGACCCTTTGCCCGAGGCAGATGTGGCTCCAGAGCTCAGCCTGGCCCTGGGGCAGCATTGAGTCATGGGCCCCACAGGGGCTCTGGGTGCAACCAGCCTCTCTGGGCTCATCGGGGTGTAGTTGCCAGGCACAGGGCCCCCTCGGGGAACAGAGGCCCTGGAAGAGGTATGGGGTATCAGTAAGAATCCTGCTCCTTCCAATGTAGCCTCTGAAAGTAATGGTCTGACCTTGGATGAGATGCACGTGGGTCTGGGAGCCGGCCAAGGAGATCTAGGCAGCCGTGCCTTTGAGCCAGTTTGCCTACTGCCTCAGCGGTGCATCGTCCACAGCCCAGGTGGAAATCAGGGACTCAGGAAACATCAGCCTCGGGAGGACCAAAGAGATCTGTGCTCACGTTATTCTGGTAAGAAGTGAGGGTCAGGGGAGGAGAGGGACTGGCCTGAGGGCACGGACAATTCACGCTAGAGCAGGAGTTCAGACACAAGCTCTGGACTCTGGGTTGTGAATCCCTGTCACTGTCTTGTTTTTCATGGGGACAGGTGCCCTGATCATGCTCGACAGGGGCCACCCTGTCTTCCTCTCTTTGGGGTATGCAACGTGTACATATCTGTGTGTGTGGAGATGTTTCCATTTCCGTATCTCTGCCTCCAAATCCTGTCTGCTTCATAAACCCCAGAGAAATAGATCCCATAACCTTATCACCTAGTCCAGGCCCACTACCAGGACATACTGGTTCCCACCTTGCTCAAATCTCCCATGCTGTAGCTTCAGTCTCTCCAGGTGGGGCTGGCAAAATCTGTGGGACTCACCCCAGGGGCCCCAGGGAAATGGCTGGGTTGCTCCGGGAGGAATGTTTGCTGGGGGTGTGCATGCCAGATAGGGCTGTCTCAGAATCCACACTGCTGTCTACAAGCATGGCCCTGTCTCTCTGCCTGAGATCTTGCATGATGCTGCTTTCGGGGATGTTGGTCTGGGCTAGTGATTTATTGCCTGTTTACTCAGAAACTGCTTGTTCATCTCTGGTGGTGGGAAGGGATAGAGGGAAGTGAACCTGTGTCCTCTGAGCTGCAGAGGGAGCTGGCAGGGATGACTTATCCACTCCCCCTGCCCGGTGACCTCGCTTAACTCATCCTCTGTGCCTCTTTCCACCTGATGAGAAACAGGATGCAGTACTACCCCCCTGCCCCCTGCCCGCCCTACCTGGGAGGCTTCCACCACATTTTCTGATCAGAGAACACTGAATGGAAAATTCCACCCAGAAGATGAGGAAGGATCAAAGAAGTAATGCTGTGGAATACTGGTCTGTGCTTGAGTGTTTTACTGGATTTTCTGCTGTGACCGTAGATGTAAGACTTGTCTGCATTTCACAGATAAGAGAACTGGTTCTCAGGGGGCTTAAATGGCCTGAGGTCACACGGAATGCAGTGGGGTCTGAACTCCCATCTGGCCAAAGCCTACGCTCGTGCTCTCTCCTGACCAGGGATTCTCAGGAGTGCATTGTGGGCCACCTGCATTAGAATCACCCAGGCACTGTTCTAGACCCATGGGATTCAGTAGTGAACAAGGCATTCCTGTCTTCAGGGGGAGCATTCATTATTGGGAGTCCAAAACTGAGCACGTTATAAGAAATAAGTCAATTATTTGATTATCTTAGCTCAGGCTGCTACAACAAAATACCATCAGCGGGGTGGCTTAAAACAACGTGTATTTCTTTCTCAAAGTACTGGAGGCTGGCAGGTTCAAGATCAAGTCACCAGTAGATGTGATATCTGGTGAGGTCCTGCTTCCTGGTTCGCAGATGGCTGCCTTCTTGCTCTGTCCTCACGTGGTGGAGAAAGAGCTCTGTTCTCTTCCTCTTACAGGGGCACTGATCCCCATCATGGTGGCTCTACCCTCCTAGCTTCTCCTAAAATTGATGACCCTCTGAAGGCCCCACCTCCAAATACCATTCTGTTGGGGGAGAGGGCTTAACCTATGAATGGGGGTGCCACCATGCAGTCCCGAGCCGAGGTATCCTAGAGGGTGGTGATGCCGTGAGAAAAGGGAGAGCATGGTAAGGGATCAGGAGTGGGAGGTGGTGTGTGGGTTTTGATTCTAAAAATAATGATTAGGATGGGCCTTACCAAGAAGGTGACATTATAACCAAGACTTCAGTGTTCAAAGGGATCACTGTTTTGCTATTGAATCTCTGCCTTCTGTGCCTGCTTCAGGCCTGCTCATTCGGAACCTCTGGGAATGGGGTCTGGAATGTGTATTCTCCTAGGTCATTTACAAACACCTAAACTTGGACATTCCTGCTCCAAATCCTGGTGCTTCTCCATGCAAAAGACTTTTTTGCCTTAACAGTTCAGGAGATATTTGCTCAAATTTAGGAGTTCAAGGGTGAAGTTGGAATCTAGGGTTGTGGTGACAATTCCCTTTGTGACTTGATAATTGGCTAATATTTAATCATTAACACAGGCAGAATGCGCTCACCACTGTGACTGAGTCTGGGAAACTCGGTGTCCGCACAGGGCAGGGTGCTGATGTCACGAGGGCAAGGTGCGCGCCAGGTTACTGAAGCAGCAGGCCACTGGCTGCCATGGAGGAGCATGGTGAGAAGACTTGGGTTCTAAATTAGGCTCAACTGTGGTGAGTTTGGGCAAGTCATTTGCTTTGAGGAGTTCAGCTTCCAGGCCTGCGAAGCTGCTAAGCTTCCCCTACTTGTCTCCCAGGGCTGCCACCGCCTTTATTACCAGCCAATCTGTGTGTCCATCCTACCCACCCACTGTTGCCTATATTCAAGGCAACAAAATTCTATTTCAGTAAAATAATTTTGAACATGCCTAGAACTTATTGCAAAGAAATTTGGCCTGAAAAAACAATGAAGAAAAATTGTATGGAGAGTAATTAACTGAGATATTGAAATCTTTAATCTTGAAAGACCTGTTCAATGAGGTCTAAAGGTGGGGTTCGTGCCGCTCGTCTGGGGGAGCCAGACAAGTGTCTTGTAACTTCAGTTGCAATGAAAGCTGTTGTAAAAGGCAACTTCAGATTTCCCCTGATGGCGGGGAGCCCTGCCTCTGTGCCCAACCCTATTAACTGTTGGCTTTCCAGTTGCTGAATCCAGCCAAAAACATCCTCCACCGTTTGAAGTGCTTATTGGAAAAGCAGATTTCATCTTGGCTGGAGCTCTGAGCAGTTCCTTGTGTGGGGTACTCCCCAGGGCTGTAATTGAACACAAGAAAGCATCGGCCTCCTTTTGGCATTCTTGCTTTCATCTCAAAGTCACATTTTAAAATTTATATTTTAAAAAACTCAGGGAAAAGGGCCAGCACAGCTCACACGGCGGCCACTGGTGCCAGAACCCCCAACACGGCAGCTCCAGGAACGAAGGCTGTGGAGGATTAGCAGGGAGAATTAGGACCATACAGTGTGTCGCCAGGCTTCCAGGCGCTTGCAAAGTGCTTCTGAGGCTGGGCTTTGGTGAGATCTGGGCTTTGCAGAGCAGGAGTCCTGAGCGTCAGACCAGGCCCCACTCACACCAGTTCAGTCAGAGCGAAACTTTCTAAAATCCCCAGACCACAGTAGAATCTAAAGCCTGCTTCGACACCCATCCAGGGTCTAAGCGGCCTGGGCAGCAGGAAATGCTCTCCCTTCCCAATCCAGAGCCAGCACGCTGCTGGAAGCTGCTTCTGCAGGCTTCGATAGACACTGATGACCACACGTGGGGGAAAAGGCCTGGGGTCCATTCTTTTTCCTCCAGATGCCCCCTTTCCCAGGACCTAGGGTGGGATTCTGAAAACAGTAGGTATCTAATGAATGTTACTTAGACAGCTCTCCCATGCAAAAAAGATTGCAGTTAAGCATGATACAATTTTTTTTTTTACAAGTCTCAGTAAGACCATTATCTTTACCAGGAGCTCATCTGAGACTAAAATACCAAGCTTCATGGAGAATTGAAATAAAATAGCATCCTGGAAAAGAAAGAGTGAGCCCTCACAGTTTAAATATGCCCAGCCTCAGAGACCCAGCTGCCCCCTTGCACAGGGTTCCTATTGCATCATTAGCTTGTGTTCCTCTGTGACCCCTCTATTGTTTTTTAGGAATTTTGTTTATGGGAAATCATTATCATCTTTGCAGCTGGTTTCCTCTGAGTGTAAGATCCTGCATTTATCCCTGCTTTACACTAAGGTCATTGATACCTTGTGTTTTTGTCAGAAATTTAAAAAATTGGGTGCTTTCTAGTAAATAACATATATTCAATATGATGATTAAATTTTCATCCTATTTTTGAGGACCACAGGAAGGAGGAGGAAAGTAAATACATAAAACTTAAAACTATTATTAAATTTTACTCTGAAACTCCCTCGTGACCAAGGAAAAAAGGGGGGGAAGTGTATTTATTTCTGGGGGGAGATAAAATTTATCTTATTTTTGAGCCTGAAAGAAATTTCTGAGGGTCTTCCATGGAGTGACACAAGGGACAGTGTGCGACAGCAGTTTTGTGCTGAGCGCACAGGTAGTTTTCACAGGACTGTTTTCTACTGCAGACCTAGCCATCATTTAGGGCGTTGCTGTGACTGGTCAGCAAAGTGGAAGGTGGTCTTGGGGGTACATGAGAATGTCGGAAGCTTCCAGAGGACTGGCGAAATCACCCAGCCCGACATCATGCATTCCCTACCTAAGGGCAAGTTTGAGCTGGATCTGGTGCAAAAATAAATTAATAAATAAAAATCAAAATGAAAAGAAGGGAAGCTACCAAAGGTAGAAGCCAGATTACATCTCACAAGTGTCACGAACTCCACACACAGGCTACTCACCTCCCCCGTGGCCCCGTCCGTGAGCAGAACACGAATCGTCTGGTGACATCAGCTAAGACCTAAGTGTTGGTGCTGGGGCCCTTGGACATGTGTGTGTGCGAGTGGGTGTGACTGAGAGCCCTCCTGCCCACGGCCCACCCCTCCCACCCCAACTTACACCCACCACAGATAAGACGCTTGGCATCTGGAATCTGTTCCTCTGTCCATAGCTGATTTTGAAAACCAGTCAAAATATAGAATCTTTTCAAGGTCTGAAGATCCCTAGCTCTTTGGAAGAACAACGACAGGGCAGTTTCTGGATGCTCGGGAGGGATTAGCCAGCCTGTGGGCAAGAGCCCCTGTCACTCCCAGTCAAGGTTCAGGAACTGACGGAGCCGGGGAGGCGAGCCAAAGGGATGGGGGTGGGGCGGGAGTCCATGGCTGCTCCTGGTCAGACTGGACTGAGCTCCCGGAGCGGAACATGGCTCCCAGGTCCCCACAGCCCTGCCATCTGATGTCCCCCTCCCCTGTCACACACTGGGAGGCCTTGACTTTAGAAAGCAAGTTTAAAGACGTGTTCATTTATCCTTCACTGAGAACCCCCTGCGTTCTAGGCACTGTGCTGGGCCCTGGAAGTGCTGACAGACAGACAGGTCCCCTGCCCCAGAGAACGTGGAGGAATCCACTCCTGACCCCAACACGCACGTGTAAACGGCAGCCTACGCAATCTCACGTGTGATGAGAGCACAGGAGGAATCAAAGTTCATTCTGAAATTCTCTTCCCAGACTGTGGCTTTCCTTCCCTGGCTCCCCAAGCCACTTTCCTTTCTTTGTCAGGATTGTGAGCATCACTGACCCCTGGGGGAACAGCATGACTTTGGCTTAAAAGCTGCAGGTGTGGTTGTCATGAAGCCCCTTCTGAATTCTGAGGCTGGGGCTTTCACCTCCACGTGAAAGGCCAATGCTAAGGCTGGGCAGCTCTGCTTGAGGACCGGGTGGCCCCAGCAGTGCGGGGTGTCCACCCTTACACTCTCCTCGCTCCAGGTGCCCCTGGCGTGAGGGTTGGTCCCTGAGATGCCCCTAACCATGGCCACAGGACAGGCCAAGCCTCCTGGCCCACATGGGGATGGAATCCATACCCTATTCTCCTCACATCCCTGCTCCAGCTGGAAGAGCAGCAGGTGATTTCCAGACTAACTCCAGCCCAGGACCAGCAGGCAGCTCTCCAGAGCAACTGAGATGGGCAACCGGGGACCCACCGACATGGATGACCTCTTGGTCATGTGCACGCCTCAAAGCCTTTATCCGCCACACCCCCACCCATATTTTACTGTGCAATCGCACTGTCAGCATCAAGAGGAGCGATAGGGAAGTTTGATCTTGTTGCTTCTCAATTAACAGCCAACGGTTTCTTTTCAAAACCAGTGACTCTTAACCCTTTTGTAGCTCAAAAGACCTGGAAGATTTTTTAGCACGATCCTGGACCAGCATCATGGGCTGTATCACCTGCAAATTTGTTAGAAATACACATTCTTAACCCACCTTGGAGTTACTGAATCAGACCCTCCAGGGGTGGGCCCAGTGGTCTGCGTTTCACCAGGCCTTCCAGGTGATTCTGAGGCTGCCCATACTTGAGAGCCACTGCATGAGAGCAACTCACCATGACAGTCGCTCTTGGTCGGGGACACTGTCCCCGGAGCATGTGCCACGGTCCCTGGACTCCGGGTGGGGGTGGCACATGTAGTTTGAAAAAGTCCCTAAATGAGATTATGATTTCTTCTCCCTATTTGAAAATCATTGATCTAGGAACTAACTTTGCATTGAAAGAATCATCTCATGAAGCTGTCTCTGTATTGCAATTTTTTTTTTTTTTTGAGTTGTGGGAACTTCGTTACAGCATGGAGCAGCATGCGCTGGGCCTGGAACGCTCCCTCCATGCTTGTACGCAAAGAACGTATACTCACTCTGAGACTTAAAAAAGGAAGCATTTCCTCATGGTGATTTTGGAAAATCTGTTGTCTTGCTGGCTGATCTGTTGTTTGAGGCAACAGCCCATCACAGAGGTGGGAGAGCCCCCTGGAACCCTGTGCCGCCCTCCCCGGCAGGGGCGGGTGGGCGCGCCAGGGTCTCATTGCTTGCATGTCCTCGGGAATGTGCTGCCACCTTCTGTTTTTTACAGGCTCCTTAAAAGAAACAGATGTCGGGAACCTCTTTTTATTGCCAGCGACAGAGAGAAGGTAAACTAAGTTGTTTAGTATTTGCAAACATGGTAGACTTGAGTTACTGAGTTTTGTATTTTTGTTTTTTATTTTTCCTCTAAAAATGTGATCTTTGGGAAACCACTCTCGATTTGGGGAGCTGATGGATATTTAAAACGTAAGGGGAGTTTAATCCGCTCGATCTCACTGCCATCTGCAGGTGTCCACGCTGCTTCTGCCTGCTGTGTAAACAACCAGAGGAGGAGGCTGCTTCTTAGAAAGCGGGTTTTCCTGTGGAAGCTGGCAGCCCCCCTGGCAGCCTGCTTATCAGGGACGGGCTCCACCTCCTCGGAAGGTGGTTATTTCCCTTGTGGCTACTGAGGCAGGAAGCAGGTGGCAGAGAGCTGATCCCACAGGGTCCCCCAGAGTAGGCTGGGGTTTGCCACCAACTTGCCACCAACGGTGGCCGGTGCTGATCTCGTTGATTGCCAGTTCTCTCAGAGGAGATGGGATCAGCTGGCTTCCTCAGCAGACCCAGTGCTGCAGGACAGGGCTGGCAGGCACCGGTCTCTGTCAGGGAGCAGGGGGTCTGAAAGGGCGAGGGCCTGGTGCTGCCACTCACTCACTCCTGGACGGGGTGGGGCCAGGAACCCAGAGGCCCAGCAGAAACCCCTCTCACCCTGGGGGAGGGAAGCCAGTATTGTTTTGTGACAGCAGCCACCTGAGCCCCGACCTTCCCTGCACTGGAACACAAGCCCCACGGGCATGGGGGCTGGTTGGGTTTGCTCCTCATGTACCTTAAGCATCTAGAACAGTGCCTGGCACATGGTAGGCACATGATAAATATTTGTTGACTAAATAGTTGAATTCTTCATCCTCCCCCTTCAAGCCTCCTCTCAAGTCTGATAGGGAAGGGATTAAAGGCCTTGTCCCTGTGCTCTCGGCTGCTCTGTAGGTGCCCTGGGCACAGAGCAGGGACCTCCAAATGAAGGACGGGAAGGGAGTTCCCTGCTGAAACCCAGGCTGCTGTGTCACGTGTTTATGAGCATTTTAATCAGGCAGCCCCCCTCCAGCCCCCCACCCCCACGCTCTGGCCTAGAACGTGGCATGTGAGGTGAGGACACACAGGTGACTTTGACAGATGTCGGGGCAACCACCTCTCTGACAGGGATGAGTGAGGAATTCCATGCTGGCAGGGTTTGGGCTAGGTGATGTGGCAGAGCCCGTGTGGGTTTGTGATTCTGGTTGAGTGCGATGTGGCAGAGGACTCCCTGCCCCCAGGATCTAGGCTGTGTGGGCCTCTGGCCACGACCCAGACCCTCAGGCTTGAAGGAGTTGTCAGGGTGCCTGTCCTACTCCACTCCATGGCTCTGCCCTGGATCAGAAGATTGCGGACAGTTTAAAGTGGTAGTGGTATTAATGGCATGTTAGGATTATTAATAGGAAAACATGCCTTGGGGCTTTACTGAGCAACTGAATTTTAATGATGCTATAAAAGTCAACGGGTCATTGCTATGGTTTTCAAACTTCTTCCTCTCCTAATAGGGAGTGACACTGGCCCTACGGTGTCCTCCTTAGTGGGCTTCGCAGCAAAAAAGACAACATGAGGATGATTAGGAAAAAGAAAAAGGGCAAGGAACGGATACAAGTGTGAGATGCTACACTAATCTTAACTTAGATGCAACTGGCCATCTCACAAGGAGGCCTGAGCCTCGCCCCTTAGCTTGGCTGTGAGGGAGGGAAAAGCAAGGAAGAGACTTGCCCAAGGTTCCCCGGTGGCCCCGGCACCCCCAAACTTGATGGCTATGACTGTCAAGTGCGTTAGAACGGCACTGGCATCTGGCCGGAGATCGTTTAGGAGAAGGCTAGCTAGTTTCAGGTCCTGTGAAAATTTGCCTGTTTTAAAAACCCATCAGTTGTTCAATGGTTCATCCTCCAGGACGGCCCTTTGAACATTTGGTCTGGCCCCCGAGCAGTGGTGATAAGAGACACAGTTCCCACTCTCAAGCACTTAGAGCCCCAGGTCCTACACCCCCTTCTCTTTTTCGCTGAGAAATAAAAACAATCTGCAGACACTGGCAGGGGCTGTGGGCCCCACACGGCCCCAATCCCACTGCATTCCCATGTCTGTGCTCTCGTCTCCGCCTCTGTCCTGTTCCTGCCGGGGAACTGCCTGTGCCTGGCAGGGACAGGCCCCTCCACCCGCATGGCCACCCGTGCCCTGCTGGCCGCTCCAGGACCCCTGCCTCAGGGTCTCCCCTCTCTCTCTTCACCATCGATCCTTCAGTTTTCCAGTTGGACCACGCTGTCATTTCTCTGGTCTAAATATACTCTCTCTTGACCCTGCTTCCTCTTCCCAAAAATAGTCCCAGTGCTTCCCTCTTTACAGCTAAACTCTTAAGATTGTTACCTGTACTTGTCATCTCCAAGTCCCCTCCTCCCATTCTCCTTTGGGTCTACTCCAGTCAGACTGTCGCTCTGAAACCAGTCTTGTCAAGGCCACTGATGTCCTCATTTTGCTAAATCCAGTTGACATTTCTTGGTCCCCCTCTTGCCTGACTCAGAAGCAGCATCTAGCACAGTGGGTCCACCCTCCTTGTGGAGCACTAGGCTCACGCAGCATCGAGGACACCACCCGCCACGGCTTTCCTACTGCTTCTGGTGACTCTGCCTCGGTCTCTTTTCCTGGCTCTGTCTTCCCGACAAGGGAAGTACAAAGAACAAAGTCAAGCTTTAGTCCTGGGAACTCTCCTCTACCATTCAGCCTGTTTGTGGCTTTAAATGTAATGTTTAATGCTGATCCCCAAGGTTATGTCTCCTCTGAACCTGCTGTTAGACATGTCTGCTTAGCAGCTGACAGATGTCTCTTCCAGAACTGAGCTCCAGCTCACCTCCATCCCTAGACACACACACACACACACACACACACACACACAACCACCAGCTCGGCTAATGGCAAGTCCAAAAACCTTTACGTTCCTCTTTGATTCTTCTTTTATGCTCAGAGTCATCAAACCCCGGGAGCTCTACCTTCAAAATTTGACGCATTTCATCACCTTTATTGCTATCACTTTGGGCCAACCCACCATTATCTTTTGGCTAGCATGTCACGAGACTCCTAACTGGTTCTCTCTGCTTCTCCCCTTCCCAACAACTTCCCTTGCTTCCTTCAGTGTATTCTGCAGCAACTTGCCAGAGTAATCCTTTCAAAAGTAATTGGTTATGTCTCTTCCTTGTCATTTCATATTCATCCCCAAGGCCTGTGGAATGCTCTGTGGTTTGTCTTCCCACTACTTCTCTGACAATCTCCTACTACTCCCCCCCTTGCTTACTCTCTCCTGCCTCAGGACCTTTGCACTTACTGTTTCTTCTGCTTAGAACTTTCTTCCTCCAAGATCTTTACTCAAATGTCACTTTAGTAAGGCCTTTGCTGATAATCCTATTTAAAATCACAACCTTTCCCACCCCCCTGATGTTTTCTCCACTGTGGTTATCACTCTTTAATACAGTGGCATGCCAATTCAGTGTTGAGGGGTGGGAAACCAGCTGTGGGTCTGGGTAATAAGGAGGTACACCATCCATAGGAAATTTAAAAACAATCATAAAATGTAGTCAAATGTACCTGCTCCTTTTCAGCATTGGTGATTCTAGGCCATGTTACATGACACTCCTCCCTACCAGGGTGGGCAGCTCCCATGAACTCTCCACGGTTGAACACCCTCTGCATTTGCCTTGTTTATTTGCTTATTGTCTTTTTCCCACTACTAAGCTCATTGAGGCCAGGAGATTTTGCTCACTGCTGTGTCCCCAATGTTTGCCACATGGTAAATGCTCGGTGAACTTTAGTGGAATGGACGAATGAAGGAGAGAGTGCTGTAAGCGCCAACAGCTGGGGGTCACAGGAGGGTTTAACGTCTCAGTGGTCTAAGCAGAGGGAAGAGTAGGTACTACAACTTGGAGCAACTTCACTCTCCGGGTAGGCGTCGGAATTCATGAGTGTCATTCACTAGAAGTTTCTCCCTCATAATGTTAGCATTTGGTAGATGAGTGTGTCACTAGCTGTTACTAGTTGGTCAAGGGTCCATGGTGACATCTTGGAGAGGGTCAGGTGTCACTTTGCATGGCCCCTCACTCCTGCTGAAGACCTCCAGGCCTGGGGTGGTGAGAGGGACACTCTCCCACGCACTGTCCAAACATTCGCTTGTCCCTTGCATTAAGTGTGAAAGCTGGGAGACCCCTCAGGCTGTGGAAACAGTCCCAACGAGTGATGATGGGAGCCAGGGGCCAGTTTAATGCCACCTCCTTTGGGTAACCTTCCTTATTTTCTCTTCCCTCTCCTGAGCAGAGCGTGTGCTGCAGGAGAGGAAGAAACTCTGGTCTATCCTTCAGGGTTCTTTCAGCTGGTGTAATAACAAAATCCACATGAGACAGACTAATAAGAGAAAAATAATCAAATTAAATTACACATGTATGTTTGGGAACTCCACATAAATAAGAGTCAGAAACTCCCCCTCCCCCACCCACACAGACACATACATGAAAAGTTCAGGGACAAAACATTAAGATGAGGTTTATATGGCATTCTCAGCTAGGATGAGGTAAAGCGCGTTTGGGCTTCAGAGGAAGGTCATTGTAGGGTGATAAGAAGGGCAGATGCTCAGTCATCAGTAGTTTGCCCTGCCACATTGATAGGTCAAAAAAGTTATCTCTGTGAATCTTTTATTATGGGCAAGTCCTGCCATTTAAATTCTTCTAGGTAATTAAGGGGAAGGGCAGAAGTTTCTCTTGAGCCCACAGGGTCTCAGTTGCCTTTAGCTCAAAATAATCTGCATACCCCAGAGACACAGCCTGGGGTGGCTCCTTCCGAACCCCTGCAGTACCTTTCTCCTTTGGGCTCCAAATTCATTTCTTTATTTTAACATTTATAACTCGTAACCATCTTTATTTGCTTCCATGTTTGTATCTTCTACTGAATGTGACTCCAAGAACAGAAATGATGCCAGTTCATTTCAATTGCTGGTCCCTAGCACAGAATTTGGCACCCTGGAAGAAATCAATAAATGTTTGTTGAATAAACAAAGAACACAGCAGATATTCTATAAATGCTATACCAATATTAAGTGAATATAATGGTTATTGTGATGATGCTTTTGAATGCCAGTCATAATAATGAGACTGACTACTGTATCATGGTTATTATATTAAACATAGAATATATATAAAATACATTTTATTCTATAAAGGTGGTATGTTACTTTGTTCTTTTTTTTTAAGATTTCATTTATTTTATTTTTAGAGAGAAGGGAAGGGAGGGAGAAAAAGAGGGAGAGAAACATTGATGCAAGAGAGAAACATTGATTGGCTGCCTCTAGGATGCACCCCAACCAAAGGCCAAACCTGCAACCCAGGCACGTGCCCTGCCGGGAATTAAGCTGGCAACCTTTTACTTTGCAGGACAACACCCAAGCAACTGAGCCACACTGGCCATGGCCTGAATCTGTTCTTTAAAGTTTTAGAGGCCCAATATCATTCACAGTTATTCAAACACTCTTGATGCAGAGTGCCTACTAAAGCATCAAATATGTTATAGTTTTCAAAAAGTGTGAATTAAGCTGAAGACCAATGTTTTTTTTTTTAAATATTAAATGGTGTGAACCTAAAACACTGCTTTTATGTAAGTATCAGATCTCCGATGTGGAGACCAGTTCATACGCCGGCCCACTGACTCACCCACGGTTGGCAGTTGGGCCTGTCTCACCAGAGAGAAATCTTGGGGCCTTCAGAAATCAGTCTAATAAAATAAGATTTTTTAACTAGTTCAAAATCAGAGTTCAAAAACAGTTCAGTTAATATTTAAGTATTGAGTTAAGACAGGAGGTTGAACAAAATTAATTTTGAAACTTTTCATAGAGTTTTTAAAAAGCAAGGCTTTAGACTTAAAATTAACTGTTTCATTATATGCAATGCATTTGAGTATTAAATATATGTTAAATTTTCATTTAGCAGATTCCTCCCCAGACTTTTAAAACCACCACCAATAAATATTTACATATTTCCCTCCCTCCCCAAGGCACTTCCCCAGGTGCACACAAATACCACTCATTTCGAGGTCCTGTCGCTCCAGATTAAACAGGCTCCCCTTCCAAGACAGCAGCCCAGAGCTCTCTGCTCCAGCCAGAGCACTGCCTTTGGTTGACTGAGCAGCGCTGAGAATCTCATTATGGAAGCCTTCCATCGCCTTCCCAAGCCAGCCTGGGAGAGGGGGCCAGCATTGCCTCATCCACACTGGGCCTCAGCCCACCTTGCTCAAGGCCAGCTCACCAAAAGTGTTTTAAGAGCATTCCAACAGTCGAATCACCCTTCTCCTTACCATTCCAGATGGTGGAAAAACTTGTGCAGTGAATATTCCTCAGGAAGACTGTGATCGGCCCCCTTGTGCTTCTAGAACGGTATCTCTTTGCATTGGACATGCTGGATGTTAGTCATCAGAGGCTGTGGGAGAAGCTTTGCTCCTAAAGAGAGAAGTTATTTTCTCCAAGAGGACAAGTGGAGACACTTGCAGACAAAAAAGGGGGGGGGGCGCTGTAAGAAGTCTAACTGAGAGTCCCCACACAGGGCGATCTGATCATAACTAACTAACTGGGTAGGGTGTGGTGCGTAGTCGTCCTAGGCCCGTGGAAGCTTGATCTTCACAACCCTGTCCATCGTTTTTGTGCATCTGGGTTAACACACTTTTGAAATGCCTCTTTTCCAGATCCCCCTGAAGTTTGATCACCCTTAACAGAGCACATAGTCTTAACTATCCTGTAATCCAATCAGAGGTTTCTCAGTGTGCTTTTTCCCATCTTCATGTCACCTCCCTTTCATTTTCTGCTTCATTCCAAGTGCATGAAAGAAACTGCAGAACTGTCATTGTCAGGAGCATCTGAGTGCTTGCTTCTGGGCATGTCATCAGTTTGGCTCAAATAAATTCTTGTAAAAACTCTCTACAGGTTTGGTTGTTCTAATGTTGACATTATAAATCTGGGGTCTAAGGGCTGTGAGTGTGACCCTTCCTCATCCATGCCTTGTACCTGCTTGTTCACAGGTGCCCAAACACCTCAACAAGTTTGGGTCATGTTAAAATCTATTTTAGTCTCAATTAAGACTCAATTTCATTCTTTGGAATATCTAAGTTCTCAATCTAATAGATTCTTATTTCTTTTTTTAAATAAAAAATTACAATAATTCAGGATCATTGTAGAAAAATAAAAAGGAAATGTACATAAAAGGAAAATATTAAAAATTCATACTAAAAGGTTAAAATATACACACGTCAAGGAAGGCAGCAGATCCAAACCAGGTATCAGGCAGGTCTGTCAGAAATCAGCCCAGCATGAAAAAGACGGTGTGCTTTGGAAATGCCAGTCTATTGCTTCTTCCTGTTTTCCTCCGGGGACCCCAGTACAACAGCTGGCATGCCATGAATGACACGCATCACCGGTGCCCAGTACAAGCAGCACAGAGGAGGAGGAGTATATGGTCTCCAGGACTACAGTTGGTCACTGCCCTACATTTTCCTATGTTTTCCCTCATTGCTTTTGGGTGCAGTCCTGATTAAGCTGTGGGCTGGGTTCTGGAGTGAGCTTTCCCCTTTTCCTGTTTGCATTACTGTCTGCAACACATCACTTTCCTCACTGTCCACTCCAAGTGAGAAGTAACGGTCTTCTGTTGGGATGGTGCCAGGACGTTAGCTGGTCCCAGCTGCTCTTGGGTTTGTGCTTCCCACTTGGAAGGCCCAAGCTCCTGTCCGACATTATCATGAGTCCTCTGTGTAGCCACCAATGGAGGCTACACTAACTAACTCACTCACTCACTCACTCACTCACTCACTCACTCACTCTAGAACAGCACTGCAAGGCAGAGTGGAGAGCTCTTTGGTTTTTTGAGAAGTCGCCCTGGGAAGCTGTGCTGTTATTCCAATGGTGAACCTTCTTTCACCCAGTTCCTGTGGGCGCTAGTCAGATCTGCTGCGAGAAAGGAGCATGGCAATGGTTCAACCTGGAATTGCGCTCCCAACCACCCAGAAAGAGCTGTCTATTCCCATTATCCTCTGGCTTCCCACAGAATGGCTCATTTGGCTCCTCTTGTGCCTCAGAGCAGCTGGGGCAGAAGAATGCCTTTGGGCCACTCTCCAATGACTCAGGGTTTGCCTCTGTGGAACCTGGGAAGAGAGGGCTTCCTACAGGCTCAGCAGGTCCCTCTGAAGAGAAACTTAGTGGGGGAGGAAGGAGCATGGGGTGGGAGCCTGGAGCAAGCTTCCTGTCAGGGAAGGGCACCCACGGGGCCTGCCAGGCCTGCTGTTTGCCCCCCCCCTCCCCACACACACCTCAGCACTTCCCCAGGCACCCTCCAAAGGCCCTGCCGTTGGATGCAGAGGGTCCGTGGTCTAATGGCACTGTAGTTATGATTTCAGCAGCACCTACTAGAAACAGGGGCATCACATACGTTATTGCTCATCCTCAAAATGGCTTTTCTTCTTTTCGCCCAGGTAATATGTTTTCTGTTGCACATTATTTTACATTAAGATACTGGCACTCCATGCCCCACTCTTGCTTATGGTAAGCCAGTCCGCTTCCGCTGGCCGATGGCAGCAGAGGAGATTGAGGCAGAGGTCAGGCCGAGCCCGCGCTCTGCCAGGGCCAGGATCTTCTAAACTGGGGCCCGCACGAGGGTGGCAGTCCTACCCTCTCTTATAAGCCTCGAGGACTCTCTCCCAGCCACCCCCCCCCCCCGTTACCCCGTCCCTGACCCCCACAAAGAGAAGGTCCAAAGGATGGTGGCAGCTCTCTTGGTAAATCCTGTGGGCCGGGGTGCTGAGGGGCAGGAAAGTCGTGGGTACGGCGCCGCGCGGGGAGAGCTTGGGCTCGGTACCGGGTCCGGGAGGGGAACATGAGGGGGACAGAGGAGGAAAGGGAGAAAGGGGAAGGGTTGGGTGGGGCCAAAAAGTGAGCGGCGGCCAGGAGCTGCGGACCTGGCGCTTTGTGGCCACAGCGCTGCGGACAGGGGGTGGGCCGGCTGGCTGGAGTGGCGGATGAGCCGGTAATGAAGCCGGGCGCCTAGGCCCCTTTTGTTCCCTGGAAGCCTTTTAAAAAGGCCCTTACACAGCCTCCGTGCGGGGCGATCGAGGACAATGACCCGCGGCGCAGTGGGCCGAGTGGAACGCCCCCCTTTAGAGAGGCCTTTCCAGCCGCTGGGCTCGGGCTTGGAAGCTTGGGGCGAGGCGAGGGCCGAGGCACTGCGCGCAGGGCGCACAGTGCTCTTAGGGGACAGGAAGCCAACCTTAAAACAACAACGAAGATTTTTTAAAAAAATCTCACCACTGCAGAAAGGCGCAAATCGCTCCGGCCTGGGGGTCCTTGGCGGAGGGCCGAAGCGGTTTCCCTGTCCTTGACCTGGCAGGAAGGGAATGGGGCAGGCACGCAACTGTGGGACGCTTCGTCATCGTTGCGTTTTCCTGAATGCCACTGTGGCACATTCCTGGCCTTTGCATTTGTTGGGAAGTGAGAGGATCTTTTCTTCCATTCTTCACCCTTCCCCCTCCCTTCGTGTTTCTTCCGGGCATGGAATTATCTGCTTTAGCAGTTCAAAAGACATTCCATTCCCATGACAAAAACCGAACCGGTGATGTTGGCCTACCGTAGCCCTCTTTCTTCTGGGGAGATTCGGGCCATAAATCATAATGAATGAAAATTTAAAATAGCGTTTCTTTAGCTTTTAATGGTGTGCTTTGCTTATTTTCAAAGTGCTAATAACAGCTCCATTTCTTGACGTCGGCCAAATAGGACCCACCTCAGACGCTGAGCTGACAACTTTATTCCTTTAATATCCTAACGAAAATGAATTGAGGTTCGTTTTCGAACTCCTTCTTAGCTCTAAGATGCCTTAAGTCTGTCACTCAGCAACGGCTGACAGATTTAAAAACAGAGTGGGGGGAAACATCCACGGCAAATGATCAACTTATCTGTTTATTCACCGAGAGCTCCTTCCTCCCTGGGGCGCCCTCCTGCCTCACTCTGTTCCAGAAGCAGCAGTGACAGGCGCATGCTGGCTTGTCCAGGCACACTCACACCCGTGTGCCAGAGAGTGTGGGAGTGGGTGGTGGGAAACACTCTCAGTGATGTGCAGTCCAGCAGGAGACAGCACCCGAGTGAGAAGGAAAGATCAAGGGGATACTGCCCCAAGAGAACAAAATATTGTAAACGTTTGAACTCATCTTAAAACAAAGCTTTCTCAGGCTTTCATCTGTAAACATGTTGCAATTGTCCGGGCTGGAGGATGGAAGGGGATCTTACTCAGTCCTTGATGTCAGGAAGAGTCATTTTTGGCCTCTCAAATCGTGACTCGTATGTCATGTTGCACAGGTATTTTCCGCAACTCCCTGGGTCTGATGGGTCTGACAGTGTTTAAGGGGGCCCTCGAGAGGAGCCCAGGGCCACGGTGATTAGGGGATTTGTGAAGGAAGCACGGTGGAAGGGACAATAGGCCAATTACCAGCAAAGTCCTTGGGCTCCCTTGGAGAGGTTAAGGAGGAGAGCACGAGGCCTTTGAGCTACCGTGTCATCTGTCCTGGGGCTTAATCAAGTTATCATATCACCCCAGTGTCTACAGGCCTCCATCCATCGATTTGAATGAAGACAAAAATTTGCAGACAAATTTCTAGCAGCAGGAATTTGGTGCTCTCCTG
The DNA here is from genome assembly GCA_004027475.1 of Anoura caudifer. NCBI lineage: Eukaryota > Metazoa > Chordata > Mammalia > Chiroptera > Phyllostomidae > Anoura > Anoura caudifer. Next base: position 120,405 of record PVKU01000183.1, read on the forward strand.
CAAGCTGGATGAAAAGCACCTGTAACCTTGTCAGCCTTGTCCAGCTCCTGCTGGGAGCCGCTTCAGGCTGCAGCTTGCTGGCTTCAGAGCCTGCCGGTCAGCAGGAGCTGGGGCTTGGGGTAGGGGGAGAGATGCTATTATGTGTTTCAAGAGAATGCCCTGGAGCAGGCCCGGCTGTGGCTGGGATAGCACAATGGGGCCAGCTACCCATGAATGGGTAGGTGGACACTGTTCCCTTCCTTTGATATTGGCTTGGAGTTATATTTAAGTTAAGACAGGCTGTCCTAAAATCACCCTCATGATGGCTTAACAGAACACTGGTGTTTCTCCCTTTTTGTAGGGAGGGGGAGAGGCAGGGAGCTCTTCAGAATGCCATCGAGGCCAGAGCCCTGCTCCTCTCTGAGCTACATCCCCTGTTTGTGAAGTTCAAGGATGTTGTAATTTACAGCCAATCTGCAGGGTGAAAGGCAAGGGAGTTTGGTGTGGTAGATTGAACCCCGGAGGTCGTGATACTTGTGTGGCAGGTCTAGCTCTATGACTTGGAGAGATGGCACACCCTTTTTTTGTCATAGTTACTTCACTTTTAAGATGGGGATCTTGATCCAGGCTGTTACCTACTTCATTGGTTATAAGCAAATATGATGACGGATGCAGATCAGTAATGGAAAACGTTAAAACTACGTTAGTAGTGCCTCGCAAGCCCTTCCAGCCATCTGTGCTCTATTATTCGATGTCACAAAGAGGAATAGGAGAAGAGGAGAGTTATTAATTATATTAACTATATTAATAATACTAACTAATATTAATTATATCAAAGAGCATTTCATCCTGAGAATTAGTTGATCACCGAACATGAATTTCATAGTCACTAGCAGGAGAAGCCTGAAGATAGAACTTTTAACACTCTCTGGGGCTTGTTGTTCTGATTAAAATCAACTTTGCTAAAGTCCACAGGAAACTGGACTTTTCAACACTTTAATGAAGGGCCCCTAACCTCTAAAAGTGGAATGGAGACCTGGCCAGTAAGTCACTTCTTCCTCTGCCCTTCAAACTATGATTATATTCTCTAGTCACTCTGTGACCAGGGCATTGACCTTGAACCCAATGGTAGCTTCAGCATGCTACCTCATTTTTAAATGAAGTTTACTTTCTTTCCTTCTCTAACTCATGGAGCAATGGTGGAATCAACTGGGTATTGGGTGGAGATTGCCTTGTAAATAAAGTGCAAGGTGCTAGACATGTTTGCAACATTTTATTCTCTCTCTCTTGCTCTCTCCCCGCTAAAGAACTATTCTTGCACATTCAGCTGGACCCTGAATGGACACACTGGGGCAATTTTGCAGCGTCGTGTACCTGACTATAAGGATTCAATGTCATCGATGATCTGGCTCAAAAGAGGATTCTTCATATGGAGTTAACATCCGGCTTCTCACGCTGAATGAACCTGTCTGGGAACCCTGCTAATCTCCGTCTCCGGAGAGGGTGGCCCTATGGGCATAGGGAAGGGCTGGGGTACTGGGGCCAGACAGAGATAATCAGACCGCCAACAGTGAAAACTTCACTCCCTCCTTCTCGTTCGTCTGCCCCTAAGCCCCTGCCCCATCAAAACACCCATGGCTCTCCCAAACATCACATGAGGCCCTGCCTTGTGATTTTGCTGTGCCATGTTCTCTGCCACTGTCTTTCCACTTTCCCTGCTTCTCAAATGTCTTATCCTTCAAGGTCTTGTACAATGTCACCTCCGTAGTGAGGCCGCAGTCTTCCAACATTTAACCCAGTCATAGCTGAAAGTCTATCCTGGGACACTTTGTCCTGCCCTTTGCCCCATCACAGTCTGTTTCTGCTTACTCTGTGAGCTTCTCAGGGACAGAAACTATGTTTATTTCTTCTTGGTGACCCAAGTCCTAGTATGGCTCCTGGTGCACAGTAATTTATGCATTAAATGTTGAGTTGCATTTTCACCACATCAGAGTGGCAGGAAGAGATTATGGGAGGGGAAAAAGACATGAAATCTTTTCTTTTCATGCTTATTTACTTATTTATTTTTTAAGGTTTTATTTATTTAGTTTTAGAGATAGAGGAAGGGAAGGAGAAAGAGAGGGAGAGAAACACTGATGTGAGAGAGAAACATCAGTTGGCTGTCTCATGCCTCCAACCAGGGGCCTGGCTCACAACCCAGGCATGTGCCCTGACCAGGATTCAAACTGGCAGCCTCTGGTTTGCAATCTGGCGCTCAATCCACTAAGCTACACCAGCCAGGGCCACATTTATTTATTTAAACCAAATCCATTTTTGTTCTTCCCTTGAGTCCCACCCCATCTGGAAATCTGAAAATCTGCTCTAATGTAACCATAAGTGCCACGATGACTTTTCTAAGCATTTAGTCATGCCCAAATAAGGCGTGCTTTAGGAAAGTGACTTTAGGAAATTGTTGAAGAAATGGTTCCTGGCCAAGGGGACAGCATTGCTTAGGGTCTGGCCTCATAAAATACCCCTCGAGCACCAATCCCTACTGGTTTACTTCCACAAGAGGTACAAACGTCATGCTCTGGCAAGGACCCAGTGGCAAAGGTTTTGTTTGTTAGTTCCATATTTACGCGTTCAATCAGAGAATGCCATGATCGGGGAGAGAGAGCATCTTGTCCTGTAGTTCCTAGTGTAGGGTCCCTGGACCCCCAGGGATTCATTAGAGTAGTCAGCAAGTCTCTTTGACCCTTTTCAATATTCCAAAAAGCCTGAACAAGGGTGAGGCCCTACTAACAACTGAAGTTGCTATGTTTTGTTCCGTTTTGTCTTTGGCTAAGTTCAGGATGGTAGCACTGGGTAGCTCATGATGGTGAAAAGTTACCCAGAACTACCATACATTTGATGTTTTAGATGGAAGTATTTTTTAAATTGAAGTATCATTTACACAATAATACTTACACATTGTAAGGATGCAGTTTGATGAGTTTTTGACAATTGGGTACAGTTATCTTACTACTACTGCCAGACTCCAGATGCAGACCATTTCCATCATCCCCCAAAGTCCCCACGTGCCGCCTGCCAGTTGGTACCCTCCTTAACACCCTGCTCCAGGCAGTTGCTAACCTTATCATTATAGTATTGCCTTTTCTGGATTTTTTTTTGTATGGAGTAATACAGTATTTTTTTTTTTTTTGCATTGGACTTCTTTCACTTACTATGATGTTTTTGAGATTCATCCATGTTGTGTGTATTGATATTTTGTTTCTTTTTTTAATGCTGACTAGTATTTCACAAGATAACCATGATTTGTCCATTCATCAATTGATGGACATTTGAATTGTTTCCAGATTGGGGTTGTTAGGAATATGCAGCTACAAATAATGTTGATAGGGATATTCATATACAAGTCTGTGCATGGACACCATTTTCATCTCACCCAGGAGTGAGATGTTGGGTGGCATGATAGCTCTCTGCTGAGCTTTTTAAGGCATTGCCCACCATGTTTACGGAGTGGCTGCACCATGGTGCGTCCCCACCAGCTGTGTGTGGGGGTCCAGTTGTTCTCCATCTTTGCTACCACCTGGCGTTGACAGTCTTTTCCGTTTTACCCGTCCTGGCGGGGATGGGGTGGGGTTCTACTGTGGCTTTAATGTGCATTTCCCTGATGAGTAGCCACGTGCATGTTGGTTAATGTCACACAGGGTGGAGACAAAGCAGGTGTACAGTTCTTGGTACAGAAAAGAATACAATAATTAATAAATAATAGTACGAGAATAAACTCTGTGTTTCATGTACTCACAACTGTAAACCTACTTTTTCCCAACCCTCTATCTTTCTTGGGGAGGCATCTGTTCAAATATTTTGCACATTTTTTATTGCATCGTTTGCTTTCTGTTTACTCTAGATGCAAGCCCTTCACCGGATGTATATTTTACAAATATTTTCTCCTAGTCTGTAGCTTGTATTTTCAGTTTCTTAAATGTGTCCTTAGATGAACAAAAGTTTTTAATTTTGATAAAGTCCAGTTTCATATATATATATGTATGGGTGTATATAAAATGATTCATGCTGTATCATGTTTGGGCAATCTTTGCCAATACAATACCACAAAGATGTTCTCCTATGTTTCCTCTGGAAATATCATTTTAGCTCTTATGTTTAGGTCTATGATCCATTCTGATCGTTTTGTATGTGGTGTGAGCTGTGGTTTGAGGTGGTGTGAGGTGAGGATACTTTTTTTCTCCCATGCAGATACCCCAATACTATTTCTTAAGAAGACTACCACCCCCATTGAACTACCTTGGCACTTTGTAAAAAAAAATAAATAAATCTCTTGACTATATGCATGCAAGTCCATTCCAGGACTCTGTCCTATCCCATTGACCTCTGTGTCAATAACTATGCCGAAGTCACAGAGCCTTGATAACTTCCTTACTGAAATCAGGCAGTGCAAACCCTTGAACACTTCTTTATATTTTAAAGATTATTGTGGCCATTTTTGATTCTTTGCTTTCTCATATAATTTAAAAATCACCTTACCTGTTTTCTCCAAAACAGCTTGCTAGTATTTTGATTGATATTATGTTAAATCTGTACTTAAATTTGGAGAAAACAAACGTTTTAATAATATTTAATATTGTGTCTTGGGGGATCCTTTCGTAAATTATATAAATGTCTAACCACTATGCTGTACCCCTGGAACTAATATAAAATAATATTAAACAGCTGTAATTGACAGTAAATAAATAACATTGCACCTTGAAATCTATGAACATGGTATGCCTCTCCATTTATTTAGATTTTCTTTAATTTTCCTTAATAATATTTTGTAGTTTTCAGAGTGTGGGTCTGGCAATCCTTAAGTTTATTCCTAAGTATTTTTTATACTCTGTATACGTGCAGTAAAAAAATAAAAAGCCTTTTACTTTCTAATTGCTCATTGCTTGTACATAAAAGTACAATAGATTTTTTAATTAAACTTTTAATTTTGGAGGATTATAGATTCATGGAAGTTACAAAAGTAGTGCAGAGAGGAGCAGTGTGCCCTTCACCTGGTTTTCCCTAATGGTTACATTGTACATGGTGGTAGTACAACATCCAAACCAGGAATTTGACATTGGTGCAATGCGCGCCTGTGTCATTTTATCACAAATGTGCATATTCATGTAACCACCACCACAATCAAGACGCAGAACCAGTCCATCACTACAAAGACTCCCTTTCACTGCCTCTTCTTAATTGCAGCCATCCTTCTCTGTCCCACGGTCCTTAACCTCTGGCAACCACTAAGCAGTTCCCATTACTACAATTTTATTATTCCAAGAATGTTATATAAATAGAATCATATAGTATGTGACCTGAGCTTGGCTCCTTTTTTCTTTTTTTTTTTTTGCACTCAGCATATGCTGTGACATCAATCAAAGGTTTGCAGGTATCAATATTTCACTTCTTGTTGCTGAGCGTATCCTAGAGTGTGACTATACCACGTTTAACCATCCACCTGCTGAGGGACATTTTAGTTGTTTCGAGTTTTTGGATATTACAAATAAACTGGCTAAAAGCAATCACGTGTAGATTTTTGTGTTGACATAGCTTTTCATTTCTCTGGAACAGATGTCCCAAAGTGCACTTGTACGAGGTATGGTAAGTGCGTTTAGTTATGGGAGAAACTGCCAACCTGTTTCCTAGAGTGGCTGCGCCTTCTCATGTCCCCACCAGCAGCGCATGAGAGACTCAGTCCTCTGCATTCTTGCCAGCAATGGTATGGCGACTTTTGTTTTCAACAATTCTGTTTTTTCTAGTGGATGTGTAGTGATATCATCTCTTGGTCTTAGTTTGTATTTCCGTAATGGCTAGTGATGTTTAACTGCTTTTTATACGCTTATTTGCCACCTCCAGTGTGATCTCCTCGTTTCCTAATTGGATTTTTTATTTTTACTCCTGAGTTTTTGAGAGTTCTTTATATAGGCTAGCGTTGAATTTTTTATTGTGCTCTGTAACTATTTTCTCCCAATCCATGATGTGTCTTTTCATCCTCTGAAGAGGTTCTTTTGCAGAACAAAAGTGTTTAATGTTGAAGATATTCAGTCTCTCACCATTAAGTGTGATGTGAGCTGTAAGTTAAAAAAAAATCTTCATCAAGTTAAGGAAGTTCACCTCTCTATTTTTGGAGAATCTTAAAATCATGAATGGGTGTTGAGTTTTGTCAAATGCTTCTTCTACATTTATTTACATGATCAAATATTTTTCTGCTCTACTGTATTATTACGGTGAATTACAACAATTGGTTTTTAAAATTTAAACCAACCCTGCACTCCTGCACTAAATCTACGTGGCCATGATGCATTATCCTTTCTTCATATGTTGCTAGATTTATAAATTTAGATTTTACTATCTAAAATTTTGATTTTGTGTCTATGTTCATGAGGAACATAGGTCTGCATTTTTCTTTTCTTGTGGCTTTTTGTCTGGTTTTGAAGTCAGGGTACTCTAGCCTCTAAAAGCAGGTTGAGCTGTGTTCGTGCCTTCAGTTTTTGGAAAAGTTTATGTATTTGTAAGGTTGGCATTATATTCTTCCTTAAATACTTAGTAGAATGCACCAATGATGCTGTGTGGGCCTAAAACTTTCTAATGGGAAAGTTTTTTTACAACATCAATTTCTTTCATTGGTATGATGCTGTTCAAGTTTTTGGCTTCTTCTCGAGTCAGTTTTGGTAATTTGTCTCACAATGATTTATCCCCTTTATCTAAGTTGTCAAGTATATTGACATAAGTTATTCATAACAAACCTTTAGGCTTTTGATGTCTGTAGGATCTGTAGTAATGTTATCTCTTTTATTTCTGATATTGATAACTTGTGTCTTCTCTCTTGTTTCTTGATGAACTTAGCCAGTAGTTGATTTTATTTATCTCCGTAGAAAATCAGTTTTTGTTTCGCTGATTTTTCTGAATTGTTTTTCCATTTTGTATTTTACTGATTTTTGCTCTTATCTTTACTATTTTCTTCCTTATACTTAATTTGGATTTAATTGGTCTTCTTTTTCTAATTTATAAGACAGAAACCTAGATAATTGATTTTAAGTACTTATTTTTTATAATATAAGCATTTAAAACTACTCATTTCTGTAAGCATTAATTTAGTGCATGTCTCATATTTTGATATATTCTAGTTTAATTTTTATTTATTTAAAAATATTTTGCACTTCAGTTGTGATTTATGTTTTAACCTGTGGATTATTTAAAACTGTGTTGTTAAATTTTCAAATACTTGGGGTTTCCTAGATATCTTCTTGTTATTCATTTCTAGTTAACTGGTCAGAGAACACAGTCGATATGATTTTAATCTTTTTCAATTAGCTGAGTCTTATTTGTGTCATTGATTCCTGATGAACAAACCATGTGCACTTGAAAAGAATGTATATTCTTGCAATTGCTGAATGTGGCATTCATAAACATCAATCTAGTCAAAGTGTTCCAAATTGTTCAGATTTTCTATATCTGTGTTGATTATATTTATCTAGTTGTTCTATCTCTAGCCGAGAGTGGGGAGTCTTCACTTATGATCATGGAATTATCCATTTCTCCCTTTAACTCTATTAATTTTTTTCACCTATATTTTTAAACTCTGTTAAGAGGAACATGTACACGTATATTTAAGATCGTCAGGTCTTTCTGTTGAAGTGATGCTTTTATAATTATAAAATATCTTTTTATTGCTTTAATATTTTGTCTTGATATCTGTTTTATGTGATATTAATAAAGTCCCTCCAATTTTCTTATGATTATGGTTTGCATGACAAATATTTTTACCATCCATTTACTTTCCGCTTATCTTTGTCATTATAGTTAAGTGTATATATGCTTATTAACAGTATATAGTTGTGTCTTGCTTTTATTTTTATCCATTATGACCAAGTCTGCCTTTTACCTAAGTGGTCAGTTCATTAAACTTTAATGTGATCATTAATATGGTGGGTGTGGGCCTACCACTTGATTATTTGTTTTCTCTTTGTTCCCACTGGATTGTTTTCCTCCTTGATTCCACCTCACCTGCCTTTTGTAGGGTTGTTTGGATAACTTTTAGAATTCCATTTCAATTTATCCCTTTAGCTTTAATTCTTTACATTTTTTCATGGTTTCCCTAAGGATTATATGTAATATATTCTTAACTTTTCAGTCTATGTAGAGTTAATGTTTTATACAAAATAGAGAAAACTTGCAGCCATATAACTTCATACCCCTTTATTCCCTATATCTTAGTTCAGAATCTTCTTTCTGCCTCTCTCCTATAAGACTTCTCCCTCTTTGTCTTGACCATCATAATTTCTTGGCTCCCAGGCCAGGAAAGATTGTTATTGTCCCCAGTGTCTTCCTCCCTCTCCTCACTGCACTGCGCACTGTGCCAACCGTATCTGGCCTCAACCAAAGCTGCACGTGCGTGCATTTTCTTTTCAGAGCGTGGGCTTGCCATCCTATTCTACCTGCTTCTGTTCACTTTTGATCACTGGGTGCGATAGCACTGAACCATTACCCGAAGTGGAATGTGACTCTATTTAATTTACTCACTAGGAAATAAATGATATATTTCTTAATAAAGGCAAAAAATGGAAGAATTTCAGGAATCTCAGGATTAGAAAGAACTTGCTGGGCCTGATACAGCGTAAACCCTAAATTAGTGCTCAGGGGAGCAATCTTCCCCCCACATCCCACTCTGCTGGATTATCCTTAATGACAGAGTGCTCACTACCTCACAAAGTAGCCCACTCCATTTAGATAATTCTGACCACATGAAATATTTTCCTTTGATCCGCTCAAACATCTTCCTTTAAGCTGTGGCTCCTCAGTTCCAACTCCAACCCTCGGGGCTGCACAGAACGAGCCCAATTCACCTTTCCCACGAACGTCCCTGAGCTCTCAAGTCCAGGGTGCAGCCTCAGCTTCTCGAAACAGTCTTTGCAATGCAGGGTTTCCAGTCCTCTTGTGATTCTGATCTCCTTCCCTGGAACAGGATCCTGTACCTGCATAACTTTCTTAAAATGTGATACCCAGAAAGGGCAACACGTGGGGCGAGGCCCGGGCAGCCCCGAGTCCCCCTTCTTTCCACCAGGCAGCTTAGGTCCCCCTTGATACTTTCAGTCTTGCAACTGGCTCATATTAAGCTGGTGAACAGCCCTGGGTGCTTTTTCATCTTTCTCTACACAGGCGCACACCCCAATTTCCTCCAGCTGGCCTCCCAATGCTGCCGTCTAAGGAGCACCTCAAGCCTCAGAGGATTTGCCATCATCAGGGCCTGTGTTGCCCTGAGACCACCCCTTGTCTCCAGGGCATCAAACCTGGACAGGGCTTGGAATTGGGTGCCTTAAGACCCTTAAATCTGTGTTTCTGCTCTCTAAATTTTTAGAAAAATTAATCTGCATCATTTGATGATTTATATTCAAGTCAGGGTCCACCCAGTCGCTACTGGGCAAGATACTGTATTGAATCATAGTTTGTCAAACAGTTTCGATGTTACCTCATTGGACTCATGGGATAACCAGAATAACTGTATGAAGCATGCAGAAGAGGGTGTATTTTCCCCACTGGACAGATGAGAAAACTGAGGTTGCTGGCTCCAGGTTGCCAGAACTTGGGACAAAGGATAATCAAAACCAATGAAACACTCTATATATTAATCACAAAACACTTTTTTCAACACCTCAGAGACTTCTGGCTATCATTCAGATTCATCTGTGAGACGTCTTCTGGCTAGAATATTTTTTTCTCAGGGCATTTTTGGCTAGGAGGATCCTAACTAGCTTCCCTGTCCCCTCACCCCCAGCCCTCTGGGGTGTGGTAGAGCTGTGCATAGGAACAAGGGGGAAGGGCGTCTCTAGGCTGCTTTCTAAGAAATTGCTTCTAGAATCATTTGCCTCCAGCCCCACACAAAAGCTCAGGTATGGAAGCTTGGCATGCCCCTGACCTTTCACATCCCCAGAGCCGAGCTGTGGGGAGGAGGGGCTGCGGCACAAAAGGGTCCGAGGGGTGACCGGGCCTGCCTCAGCTACCTGCTGTTCCCCACAATGGGGCCCGAGGCCCCGGCTGCCTCTGGAGGCCCGAGAAAAGGGCCGAGATAATGACAGGCTCAGCTACCGCTGCTCTCTTCAGAGAGCCGAGAAGAGGGAGGCGGCAAAACCTCCTGGATAATAAAGAAGTAACAAATGAGGAATAAAAGCTTATGGAAGACATCTTAACCCAGGGATGAAAAAATGTCAACATCTGTGAGGCTTTCTGCACCAGCAGACCCAGGCCCTAATGAAAACCCTCGAAAAGCCATTCAATGGAGCAGAGGCAAAAAGGCTACATTTTTCTATGGGGGCATCGAGGGGGCGTCGCGGGTGCGCTGAGGCTGCCCTTTCCCTTTCCGACGCTGCTGAACCAAGCGCTAATGTTCATCTCCAGCTTCATTAAGGAACCAGGGGCAGGAGGAGAAGGGAGCGCCCCAACCATCTTTATCCTGAAGTCTGTGAGGTGTGTGGATTTAGGAGCAGGCGAGATGTGTGCACGTTGAGGCAAGGAAGAAAGCCAGAGGAATTAGAGAAAACGCTGTTTAACAAGGGGCTCCTTTGACCGGGGCCTTTGGGAAGGTTGGCGCTCCAGGAAAAGTAATCCTCTTAGCAGCGACTTACGTGTGTGTACAAAACAGGGAAATCGAATCTGAATGTCCTCATTGCATTTGCTAAAATACCTAATGAAAACACAAAGATTCCTTATTCTGATCTTCACCTTTCATTCAGACTGCGGGAGAGTGGCAGATGCTTGCTTATAGGACTGATTAAAAAAATTCAAACTGGAAGTTTGGGGTGGGGGAGGAGCTGACCCTACTGTCTCTTTCCAGGAGGTGTGGACTGCAGAACTTTGAGCCTTTGTACCTTCCCCTGGGGTCACCCTCCTGCGTTGTGCCTTTGAGGAGCTACATGTGATTTTATTTCTTGGGTTTTATGTTCACCATTGGAATGTATCTCCAGAGGCCTCAATCAGAGAAAGCTCAAATCCTGGCCAACAAATGCGGCTTCCTGAGAAGAGTGGGAAAGTTGGCATGAAAAGAAATGTGCTCCTGAATTTGTGACTGCGTTGCGTTTAGGGAACATTGTACCCCAGCCTGAGAGCACCAGTGGTCCTCACCACAGGCTCATGCCCACATACCCACACCCCTCTCCACACACACCTACACCCAGGCATGCATCCCCCTGACCCCGACCCCCGCAGGCACACATCAGTCCGTACCACTCATTCTCGTGTATGTTTGCGGACAAATGCACCCTTCCAATTACAAATACACCCCTCCCAAGTACCCTCCCCCCCCACACACACACACACGCCTCCTGCTCCCTGCCTGAGCTGTTTTAGTTAGCCTTACAGACTAACATCTTTCTTACCTCTTACAGAGGTTTCTAGACCAAATGTTTCAATTATGATTTGGCTCTAAAATGAAGCAAGATGCAAGTAAAAAAATAAGTAAAATGTTTTGGGGATTGCCAAGGAGAATTTACCTAAGCTAAAATAGGAGAGTGTACTTTTATTTTTTCTTTGATATATTAGGTGACTGTTTTAAAAGTAAAATTATTGTTTGCTGTTGGGATGGAAAAGGAATGGCAGTGAAGGGGGCACTCTGGTCCTAGGCGCTCAGGCAGGTAGTGAGCTCCCAGGCTCTCAAAGTATTCAAGCAGTGGCTCAAGTTCCGTCATCAGTTGGAGAGGATTCCAGTGCTGGGCATGCAGTTGGACTGGATGAACTGTGATGTCTTTTGTAATGCTAATATTAATAATAATGTTACTGTCAGTACTGATTATGTGCTAGTCACTCTGCTAAGGGCCTGGATGGATTATCTTGTTTGTTTTTCACAGCTCTATGACATAAACTCTCTTATTATGCTCATTTTGTAGTTAAGGAGAGGTTTAGGGGCATAGCTGCCAATGACAGAGCCAATTCAAGCCCAGATCCATCTAATACCAGCCTTAGGATATTGATCTCATGCTGCAAAGCCTCTTAAGAGAACGTGGTTTGGGGTAATTTTCTGTCCCTTTCTTTACTTGGTCAGTAGGGGAGCACTGACTGTCTTTCCCAGCTCGGCCCGGTGCTGTAGCATCTCTCTTCCCCACTTCTTTGGAAGAAGGAGGGAAACCTGGGGCGTCCCTTGTCATCCTGTCCCTGCTGTGTGCTGGGATGGGGTGCGGGGGGATTCTACACCACCTGCCAGGCCCCAGAACGTCGGGGTGGCCAGACAGCATTCCTCACCTGCAGCAGGAGGGTGCCTGAGTCAGGTGTCCCACCTACCGGCGTGCAGACTCTTTCAGCAGCTACATGAAGGTGCTGGGTCACTGAAGAGAGTCACAGCCCTCCTGACCTGCGCACCTTCTGAGAAGCATACCTCTCACTCTCCAGGTCCCCTCTGCTGAGACGGGAATGCAGCCCACCTAGAAAAGGTCAGTGGACACTTTAACTTTTTTGTGTTCACAATGCCTAATGTGCCGATGGGTCAGGGAGCCGTAGTCACAGGCCTGGAAACTTTAGGGATCATTGGATCTAACTCTGTATGGTGGTTCTCAAGATGCATCCACAAATCCTTTGATACGGCTTCCCTCCAGAGGTAGAGCCCAAAGACCCTCTTCCTGCATGTGGACTAGAACTAGTGACTCACCCACTAAAGAGTAGAATCTGGCAGAATGGATGAGATGTCACTGCCAAGATTAGGTTATTGAAAGACGGTAACTCCTGTCCTGGGTTTTCTGTGTCTGTCCCTCTCTCTTGATTCTCTTGCTCTGGAGAAAACCAGCTGTCATACTGGGAGGCAGCCTGTCTAAGATACTGAGGCCTGCTGGAAGCTCCCTGGACGAGCTTGGGAACAGTCCCCTGAGCCCGCCGATGGCCGGCCGTGTGAGCAATCCTGGAAGCAGCTCCTCCCAGGGGGCCCTGCTGACTGCGGCCCTGGTGGACACACTGACTGCCACCTCAGGAACCTCAGGGGAGACCTTCAGCCGGAAACACCAGCCAAGCCACAGCCAGATTCCTGCCCCACAGAAACTCTGAGATGATAAGTTTTGTTGTTTTTAGCCACATTTGGGGGTAATTTGTTTCTCAGTGCTTCCTCATTGGGCAATGGGGGAACCGAGACTCTGTTGGCAAAAGTCCCCCCCCATTTTCAGAAATGACAAGTCAGTACTTGCAATGAACTCAAATATTTTGACTTCTTGTCTAGTGTTTTTTCCACTACATCACACTTGCTCTTGCTCCCATTTCCCACTGATGGATGAGAAGAATTTACTCTGACAAACTTCTGCCTGTCTGTGAGTTCAGGTCTTCATGTTTGGAGCAGTGGGGACATAGCAGAGGATGCAGCTGTGGGCTTAGGGTTTGGTGGGGACAGAGGATCATTTACGGGGCTGTTTGAGAGGGTGACATCTGCCCCGCACCCCGCATCTGCCCTTTTCCCCAGGGCTCATGTTTTGGTTAATGTGGGAAGTTCAACCCACGCATATGAATTTTGAACTTAATACAGAACTTACCACCCAGAAATGACTGTGTGAAGTAAGTGTAATTTGCCTCTGTTTATTTTTTACTATGAACTTAAGCAAAGTTTATGGAAAAAAAGGAATCTGATGATCATGCAACTTAGCTATTTACATCTCTCCCAGTTCTCTGTGTTAGTGTTCTTTGTACAGTTGTAATGGCCTGTGCAGACTATTTAGAGTTTTGCCCTCCTCACTCAGCAAGTGTCTGTTGCCCCCCAGGCCTGTGCGGGTGGGAACGCAGGGCCCGCTGTGCACGGCACTCTCCCAGACCACCCTCCTCATGGCCCAGCTTACCCCCTTGCCTTCTGCTCCTTGCTCACAGCCCCAGCTCTCTGACCCCTTGGCTCTGCCCCAGACACTCCCCCACCCAAGGCCTGTGGTGTGTCACACTCATTGGACCACACTGTGTGGCTGGGCCTGGAGTCTCAGTGCTCTCTCTGCCTCCACTGTGGACTGGTCTCCGGGCTCCTCGTACTGCAGAGGCCGGGAAAGGGTGCTCCCGGAGGCTGCACAGCCCAGCTGTTGAGGGGCCTCTGATATCACTACTAACCACAATTTAATTTCCTGGTTCTTTGGTTGTTGGGTCTTGGGTCCTCAGTAGTTCTTCCCCACCCATGGCTGAATCCCTGAGTGCGGGGGCTGGTTAGAATGCAGGTTGCTGGGCCCTTATACCCAGTCCTCCCGGATCTGGAGAATGGGCTTAAGAAGCTGCATTTTCACAAGCTCCTGAGGCAATGGTGATACTTAGTACACTTTGAGACCTCTGGCTCTGCTCCCTCCTGTCATTCACAATTTTGAACTTTAAAAAACTGTTGATGAGCGTGGTTTTTAGCAAACTTTGGAGAAATAGTCAAAAGCAACCTTCGTTGATTTTCTGACCTTGAGCCTTAGCTGGAGGGGCCATTCTTTGCCGCTCCAGTTTTCTCCTTACCATCCACCTTCATCTCTTCCCGTGACCTGTTTTCTCCTCCAGCAACAGGAGGTCAGAAGAAGCCAGGATGTGGTTCTTGCTGGTCCACTGACTTCCTGTTGGACACCTAGGGAGGATCTGGCAGTTATTCACCAAAATAAGGGCTGATAGTTCCTACTGTCCTCTGTGAGTTGGTTTTACATGCGTTGTCCACACGGGATAGTAATGCAGTGGAGGTCTGTGGAAGGGACCCTGAGTGGACTTTGAAGGTGATGCTGCATGGTTGAGCCTCCCGTGGAACGCTCTCGTGTTACACTCCCCACCCCATGGAGCCAGCTTCCCAGAACTTTCGATTTGCTCCTCCACCCAAATAGAGAAAACCATCCCCAGCCTGCCTGGGGTTCACAGTGTCCCTCATTCCCTGGTGGGGGTGGCCAGGTCCCCATCTGGGCCTCAGTGGTCCCAGCTGTAACATGGGGGGTTCCAAGTAAATGCTCCTGGAAGTCCTTTCCAGCTCTGAAGTTCTGTGACACTTGCTGCAGAGAGGAGGGTCTCAGAACCACCTAGATCCTGTCCGTAAGTGACCTCCCCTCCATGAGGCAGCCTGGACCCCAGCGTTCACGGCTTGGTCCGTTCCCCTATAAGCAGAGAACCAAACAAGGCTCCAGACCCTGAGTCCTGTGAAATCCAACCAGACATAAGCATCAATCAGTCAGAGGGGAGACGAAAGCTGGAGGGGGCTTGGAAAGTGTTGTGGGCTGCAGGCATGTCTGCAGATATCTGTTTACTTTTACACCCTAATTGCCCTCCAAGGAAGGCTGAGGCCACTGAACAGCAGCCAGCTCTTGCTTTGAGGCCTGGAATGTCTGAATTCTCCCCCAAACATTTCTCCTAACCCCAAGCCCCCTGAGGAAGAGCCGCACCAGTTACAGAACCCAGGGCGGATGCATAGCTGGAGATGTGATTGGAATCTAAACAAAGCCTGCAGGGAGGACTGAAAGTTTGACACAGTTGCTGGGCTGGTGTGAACCACCAGCCCTAACAGCTGTTCCCCCCCATGTGACAGAGACTCAGCTGCAGCCTGGAAATACCACCCTGGGTGTCATCTGTGTCGCCTGCCACCATCCCTCCCGCCCACCCCTCCCTGTCTTCCCTGAAGCCGCAGGCATGATGGCTTCCACGTGCTGACGTTTGGGGTCTTGTGAGATGTCAGTCAGGAGAGTAATTACTGTGCACAGCCCATAATGACCTGTCCCTGGTGTCCCCCATCCCACATACACCCCCTCCCTCTCCAGTCGCCCAGACTCCTTGGCTGTCCTTGGCACAGCCAGTCCTCCACACAGGCCCCAAGGGAGGAAGCCACATCGGGAACAGGAGCTGCTTCACCTTCAGCCCTCAGGCCCATTGTG
This sequence comes from Anoura caudifer, assembly GCA_004027475.1. Classification (NCBI taxonomy): domain Eukaryota; kingdom Metazoa; phylum Chordata; class Mammalia; order Chiroptera; family Phyllostomidae; genus Anoura; species Anoura caudifer. Next base: position 136,238 of record PVKU01000183.1, read on the forward strand.
GGGGCAGACAGGGCCCCGTAAGTGAGCCTGGCTGAAGGTTCCTCCTATTCTAGGGACTTTGGTCCCAGGGCTGAAACTGTCTCATCACTTTAACGCTGACTTCCACGGCTGGAGACCGACCCCAGGTATCCTGACTCAGACACAGGGCAGTGTAGCCACCAAGACAAAGTGGGTGCAAGGAGTCCCCATGGATGGGGGAGGGAAACAACAGCCTGATCTGATTCCGGGAACCAACACGGAGCGTGGGTGGGAATGTTTGACCCTCTCTCCCCAGAAGATGATGATCCAAAGAAGGGACTATCACAGGTGTGTCATCAGGGTTGTGACTGATAAGGAGTTTCTAGGGCGAGCTGTGCCGGTCATTGGCTGGGTGATGCTGGGCAAGTCATGCAACAATGCTGAGCCTCGGTTTCCCTATTTGCAAAATGTCAGACTACCTTGATTCACAGTTAAGGGCTGTCCCATCCCGGCATTTAAGTTCTGAATTTCATTTCTGTTCTGTGAGTGTCCAGTTTCCAAAAAGATATGTTTTGGGGGAGAGTGGCCAAGGGAACAAGAAGAGGGGTCTTGTGGAGGGGAGTGTGCACAGGAAGGTTCCTAGGGTCAGAGAATTGTATTCTCTGTTCCACAGGTGAGGAAGTAGCCCTCCGAGAAGCTGAGTGAGTCCACCAGCCGGAGTGCGGCTGGGCCAGGGTTCAGGCCATACATTGTTTTGCTTTTTCTACAGAATCATTGCTGCCCTTTTCCTTCCAACTCCACTTGTCAGGACCCACTGCCCTCTAACCCCTTCTCACAGTCCTTGCCTCCACATGGCCTTCCTGGAGGCCTCTGAGCAGAACTCCTGTGGCGCCCTATCTGCCTTCTCTTGCCTCCTTACTTCTCCTTAGACCAGAGGCAGTCTTCCTGCCTGCTGGCCTGGGAACCCCTTGAAGGCTGGGGCTCCAACATATTGCCTTTCTTTCCCAGCCCTAGCACAGCGAACAGCACGCAGCAGGCTCCACTGAGTGTGGGATTGGAGCTGCTCAGAGCGTCCCTTCTGCCTTAACATGCAGGCTCCCTCCCCAATTCTGCCACCTCCCTCTCCCCTCAGGCCTTACAGGTGACACTCTGTAACCCCCAACCCAGCCCCTGAAGCCTATGTGCCTCTATGGTGAAGCACAGACCACAGCATACGGGGGCCGAGAGGGAGCCCACGCTGTCAATTACACTTTAAAGGGGTCTCTCCCCTGGGGGTCCTTGACTGGGCAGGAGAATGGGGTATGGCATGCCCCATGCCTGCCTGTGGAGACGAGTTTGCTGAGGCCGCTGATGATGCCAACCCTTTGTGACTGTAATTGCTCCCCATCTTTCCATGTCCTGTTTTCACCTGCAGCAATAGGAGGTCAGAAGAAGCCAATGTTTCATTCTCAGGGTCCTTTCACTTCCTGTTGGAAGCTTGGTGAGGACAAGATTCAAGTATAATCTAGGTTTGCCCTGGCTCCTAGCACTGTGTGAGGCACATGGAAGGGACTCCATGAAGGATTTTTAGGACTGAGTAGAATCTGGTACTCCTACTCATCCTGGGACTGTTGGAGAACCTCACAGCTCACTCGGTGAGCAAGCCCAGTGCCATTGCAAGCACAGGCTGCTGGACTGCCAAGGACGAGATCTGTTTAGAGCCGTGTGAGCCATGTGCCCACTCACACTCTGGCACTGTGGCTTCTCCCTCCACGGCAGACCTCTGCAGGGGGCCAGAGGCTTTCAGGAGGTGGTGACATAGGGGTGGTGGGAAGAGCCCAGGTTTTGGAGCTGAAAAGACCTGAGTTCAAATACTACCTTCACATCTTCCTTTGTGTTGCCTTGGCAACAACTTCATCTTTCTGCCTTCACTTTTATTATTTAGCAAAGGGAGTAATATCCACCCTTGTAAGGCTATTGTTGTGTGTAAAATAAGATAATGTTGGCAGAGTGCTGGAGCACATAGTAGGTACTCAGGAAATGTAGGCACATCACTAACCTTTTTTGATGGGAGGAAGGATATAAGGCAGTTCCTCAGCTCTGATTACATCTGTGTGCTGAGTGTGTGAAGCTGCCCAGGGCAAGAAATTAGAGGGAACTTGTGACTTGTGGGAAGAGGTTTTTTTTGCCCCCTTCATTTTTGGTGCTGCTGTGGCAGAGAGGAGTCACAGGGAAACTTGCCCCAGCTCTTCTCTGACAGTGTCCTAGTACCTGGTTCCTTACCTTCCCAGCCCTGTGGTGGTGGCACTGAGAGGATAACACCTGCCTCCTCTGCAGCCCGGGGCTGCTGTGACGACTGCCCAAGCACTGCACACACGGTGAAGTACAGTGCAAACACTAGGGTCCCCACGGTTTAACTCCAAGCACCACTGTTTTCTTAGAGAAACTTTAAGAAGTTAAAGAGCCTTGCACTATGTCTTGGTTCAAAACTTTTTTTTTATTCAAAGCAGCAGAAAAAAGGAGGGAGAGAAGTTTAAAAGAAAAAAAAGGATTCAAGCCAACAGCTCTGACTCGGTTGTCAGCCAAATAGAGGAAAGAAGTGAGTAGCAGAGATTGGTTTCCAAGGCTGTGTGCTGAGCCAAGAAGGGCTGTTGCCAACCCAGCAGGGGCTCATGGCCAATGCCTCCTCAGGGGGCCAGCGCCCCACCCCCACTCCCCAGCCTCATTTCTCCCACTATGTGTTAGATGGGACTCTGTTGCTGGGGTGCTGAGGGTGCTGAGGGTGCCAGGAGGCCTTTAGGGTCTGGCTCTGACTTGGATCTGCTTCTCCTCTTCCTCATGGGAGCCTCAAGGGAGGAGAGGAAGAAGGAAAGCAAACCCCTTGCTGGGTGTCTGATCCTAATGCTTAACCAGAGACTGCCCAGTGACCACCCAGTGCTGAATCAGGGCTGGGGTGGGAGGTGGGACGGGGTGGGGAGAGGCTGGGAAGAGCTGGTAGGGGGAGTGTAGGAAGAGGTTGTATGGCAAGGTGGGAGTGGGCATGGAAGGCTCAGGGAGTCTGGGGGAGAAAGAGGTTGGGGATGGAGGCATGAGGTGCTCCTTCTCTCGCGCCCCCTGCCTGGCTCTATTCCTTGACTTTAATGGTCCTTATTTCTCTGACCAGGTGACTTGTTTTCCCATCACCATTTCCTGCCTTTCTTAGCTAGGTTTCAGCCCAGATTCTAACAGCTGTCCCTGGAAATATAGGCAAAGCCCTGGAGGCAGACTCCCTGCTGCTCTCTCCCCTCCCCAGTTGCCTCCCTGCTGGGGCTGTGCTCCCTGGGCTGCCTGTGGTCTGCGGGTGCTGGCCTCCCTGGCACAGGACGTTGGCACCCTCCTCAGGTTGCAGGCTAGGTGGAGGCCTTGGCAGTGAGCATGCTGAGACCTGGGAAGTCCTGACAGCCATCCAAGGCCCAGTTAGAAAGGGAAGAGGGGATGGGATTGGCCAGACTCATCTCAGGGCAGCTGCCACCAGCAGCCACTGAAAACTTACCTGGGTCCACTGAGGGCATTGACGGATGGGGAGGCAGGTCTGGGAAAATGCTTTCTCCCATCAGATGTGCCCTGAGCTACCAGCTGGCGGCCCACTGTGCTTGACTGGGCTCCTTTTCACCACAGTGTTAAAAAAGGCAAATAGAGTTGGTGGGAAGGCCTGGCTTCAGGACAGGAGGTGGAAGGCAGCAGGGGTTCCTTTCCCTTCCTGGGTCCTGGTGAGGCAACGGGCCCACAGACACCTAGAAAGAAGAGCTCAGCAACTGTAAGCGCCTTACTTCAGCCTGTTTTAAAGATTTGGAAACTGGGGCTCAGAGACAGGAAGGGATTCATGCAATGGCAGAGCCTGGACAGGAACCCATTCTCCACGGCTGCTCAGCCCTGTGCTGCTCCTTCATCCCCTGCCACCCCTCGCTGACTAAGCAAATCCAGGCATCCCAACAGACCAAGGGAGCAAAGGGTTGTGAATCAGCCTACAGGGCAGGGGGTGCACTTTCTCACAGAGAAAAGGGGTCTCCGGATCCTGATCGACTGTGCCCCCCAGTGCCCAAGGATCTCCTCTTCCACTAACCACTTTTTTCCCAAGTGTAACTCAGGATGGACTTTCTCAAAGAGGGTTTTGTTCCTCTGGTTCATTGCTAGTTGCAGGGATTTCAGGTAAAGTGATTATCCATGCAGGTCCACGGATATGGGATGGGGTAGGGATCTTTTGGGTCAGTAAGGCACCTTGTGGGCTTCTGCTTTCAGGATGAGCTGCTCCAGATTCCCAGACCCATTTCCCTCTTGGAATGTACATGTTTTCCAGAAGTTCTCATTTTCTGGCACCATCTCCAGTGGGCAGCAGTGGGGTAGGGTGTGTGGAGTGGAGGAGATGATCTGGGGCTGGGGTCTGAGAGGCCATTTGCAGTGGGGGCTTCATGTGGAGGTGGTGGGGAGGAGAGGAAAAGCCATGTTGTCATCGTTGTAGTTGTCAGCTCTCCTCACCCCTGCCACTCTGCTCCCGCGCTTGTCATCAAACTGACCGCCTCACTGCCGAGCCCCTGATTCTGCCCCAAGCAATCCTTTCCTAGGCTCCCCACTGCTTACATGATAAAGTCTAAAGTCTTTCACTGCCCCCTTAGGCTTCCCTAGCTTTTTGTTGCAGGAGACCCCTCTCCATTCTACAAATCTTCTCCCAGCCGCTGTGGTCCATGCACGCTATCCCTGCCTGCCTCTGCAACCTCACCTCCTGCTGTCTGCCCCCTCTTTCCCTGCTCCAGCCATGGGAGCCTCCTTTCAGCCCTCGCATCCAGTAAACACATGCCTATCTCTGCACCTGCAGTCCTTGTGCCTGAAGCCCTGTGTCCTGGAGAATTTCCATCTCGCTCTTAAGGTTTAACTTCCACGTCTGGTCCTTGGCCTCTGCAGCCCCTTCCTCTCTTCTGCATTTCTCTCTGCACAGAACTCAACACAATATTGAAACTGTCAGGAATTTCTCCTCCATGTGATGACGAACTGCTCAAAGGCAGGCCTGTTCCTCATTCACTGTAGGCCGCCCAGTGTTTAGCATTTAGTAAGCGCTTAAGAAAACATTTATTGAGTCAAAATAATCTCTTTCTTACTGGCATGAGAGCTCCTCAAAGGCGGACCCGCCTCCGCATCACCAGGATGTTCAGCCCAGCACTGACCTCCCAGAATGCCCACAAATGCTCAGTAAATTGAATTTAAGTGACGCTGTTATTGGGAAAAGTAATCAATAGTGTTTTGTATCTCTAAACACCCCCTGCTTGCAAAAACTTCCAGCCTGTCTTGGTGAGCAACCACTCTTGGTTTTCAAAGGTGAAAAGTAATTTGCCACAAACAGAGAATGACAAATACTCAGGATGGGAGAGGAAGAAGGGAGGGAAGCGATTATGGAAGGGGGAGGGGGAGAGCAGGCTGTTGACCCCCTCTCCTGCTCTTTCCTTCTGCAAGTCAGAAGGAACACAAAGAAGGGTTATTTCCAGGAAATCTCATTTGCTGTTCAAGAGACCAAGAAAATACTTCATGCTGCTATCCCTGTTAGGTATCAGGGTCTACGAGTGTGGAGCGCCTGATTACATTGGAGGTGCTGGCCCTGGGTGCAGGGACTGTGTGAGTTGCATGAGGGAGACTCCCCCAATATTCAAAACATAAGATTTAACAATATCTCCACACATATTCAAATCTCCACCAACCCTGGGCTGCTGTCAATTAAAAATGAAATTTTCACTTTTGGTCATTCAACCATATTTGTTAAGCACCTGCCTGGTGCCCACTCTACAAATATTTAAATTTTATTGAGAGGAGACAGATTACACACACACACACATACACCACACACACACACACACACACACACACACACACACACACGAAGCACCTAAACAAGAAAATACCAGATAATTCTTTGCAGAGAATTAATATCGAGCAGTGATGTGTAGCTCACAATCAGGGAAGGCTTCCTGGAGGAGATATCTTTTGAGCTGAGGCCAGTCACAGAAGCTGGGGAAGGGCACTCCAGGCCGAGGGCACAGCAGGTGTGTAGTAGGAACAAGCTTGCCTGGTCCAAGGTCTGAAGAGGAGGAGAGAAAGGACCACACGAGGTGGGTCACAGAGGCAGCAGGTGTCGGATGGTCTTTCCTCCCGAACTCTGCCATGTCCATGGAGTGGGGCTTGCTGGGAAAAGAATGGTGACTCAGAATATGGGGCTCTAGATCTGTCTCAGCCACTGATTTATCGTGGTTGGGCAAGATGCTTTCCATCTCCTGGACTCCAGCTCCTCTTGGGAACTCTGCTTCACTTTTTCTGGGTGACATCTGACCACCCCTAGCTCTGCAAAACCATGCCATTCCTATGCATGTCTGCTGTGGTACAGATGAAAACAAGATAAAACGTCATCTGCTCCATCGATGTTAATTTGCCTGAAGAAACCCAGCACCATTCCGTTAAGAGCTACACTTTCCTGGGGGTCTGGGTTGGGCCCCCTTTTCAGATGAAGACTGCTTCTCAGCCGTCGTGACTCTTAGTTGCTCGCTTCTCTCATGCCAACAGCTGGTCTGCAGCTGGCCGGCTGTTGGCCTGGGTTCTGGGCTGATGGGGTGGCTGGATTGACAGGAAGCTACATGGCAGCCACGGGGATTCCAGCCTCAAGAATCACTGGCAGCCTCTTTAGAAACGGGTCACCGCCTAGCACCTTCCTCCCTCCTGACTTAGGGTGACTGGAGTGTGGATTTTGGCCAGTGAATGCTCTGCACCAAACGCGTGTGTGGCGACCGGGGACCACCCAGCCCCGAACAGTTGGCCTGCCACGTTTCAGGGTGGGTGATTTTCGAGCGCAGACTTGTTTTTCCTGGCACGGGGAAGGCCACAGGCTTCGCGGCAGTGAGCAGCCTCTGTGGGCTCTGTTTACACAGCGAGGGGAGAGAAATACGCTTTTTGTGTGTGTAAACAAAAGGTTACATGGGAACCGAACTGTTTATAACCCATTAAACTGGCCATCCTGTAGAGGCTGGGCCCCTCCTATGTGAGCCTAATACGTACAGTGTGCAGCGCTGCAGGCGACGCCAGCAACACGCTCTGGCCCAGCACTTCTGTTCTGAATAACCCTCTTTGGTGGTGCTGGCTAATTAAGACCAGGGAAAAGCTCGACTCCCATGGTGAACAGAGGATCCTGAGATCCCCAGGAAGAGGGGAGGATCTCTTAATGTCCTTTGCTCATGGTCCCCGTTATAGAATGTCCTCCCGCCACCGAGTCCCACCTGGGCACAGACACCCCGCTGTGACCGGGAGCTCATTGCCTGTGAGTCGTCCATTTGTGCAGTAGATGGCTCAGCTTTCAGAAGGTTCTCCCTTAGCGCAACCAAAATCTGCGCTCTGAATGCTCATTCTAGGGCTCTTTGGAGTCAGCGAAGGTCCTCTCTCCCTCCACTGCCCTGTGTTTTCAAAGACAGTCCCTCCTGATTGGGGTTGAGCTGCCTGAGACCCTTCCGCTGTTTCTTCTGTGACTGGGTTTTGACCCCTTCCCTGGCCATCCAAGCCCCCTTACTTTCCTAGAAATGTGGCTTCCAGGTGCATGATGAATAGCTGGAGAGCAGTCAGGAGAGTCCCTGGGGTCCTCCGAGAGGCAGGTGGGCCCTTCTACCCAGTGACACACTAGGGCTCCTCTCAGGTCCAATCTGCCCGTCCTGCCTTCGGCCACAAGTGACCACAGGAACGACTCTCTCAGCCACATGGGACCCAGAATGGGAGCCCCTTGGGCCCCAGGGCAGATGGCTGAGGTGCACCCAGTCTGCCGGCCAACGGCCCACACTCTTCCTGGTCTTCATTTCCCCTTCATTTTCCTCTCACGTGCGCGGAAGGTGGGTGTACTAAACCAGGTTGGTGAGATTTTAATAAAAACAAGAAGCCCTCCTGTGAGAATCGTGCCTAAGGCATTTTCACAGACTTACTCAGTTTAAGGATTTGAGCAACCAGGGAGCTGGGCCTAGGGGGGGGTTACTGGCCCATGGTACAGCTGAGGAAACTGAGGCTCAGAGGGTGAAGTGACATCATCATGGTCTCACAGGTAGAAGGCAACACTAGCAAGGACAAGCACCCCTGGTTTCTGAGGCCAATCGCATGCCTCGTCCATGTGCTGGAACAGCTCAGCCTTTCAGGGAATCCTGTGTGTTCTCCGGGCAGGGGGTGGGGGGTGGGGCGTGGCCCTGAGGCTGCAGCCCTGCCCTCCTCCTCTCCGGTTCAGAAAGCAGTGGCCAAGGCAGAGAGCTGAGTGTTGTGGTCCCTCCTGCTGCAGTGCTCTGGCCCAGAGACCAGAACCCCGGGGGTGCCCACCCAGCTGGAGCCTGGGGTGGGCCAACAGAGGGTGGCAGCTCTGCCACTGTCCTCAATACCCGGAAGCCTGAGGGCACGAGGACTGGCTGCCTTCCCAGAAAACACAGATCATTGCCTGCCTGGCCTGTCCTTGAGCCCAGGCCCGGCTCTGACCCATGGCCGGATCCGGGCAACATGCAGCGAGTCCAGGGATGAGAGCAGGCTCCCAGGCCTGGGAGAAGCTTCCTGTGGGACAGGGACCTGGGCCCACTTCTCCTGCCTTCGTCTGTAAGAGAGACCCAGTGGCAGCTGGGTCTCCAAGTCAGGCTCCCATCCCCAGAAACTGGGGATCCCAGGGCTGCGTGTGGCCGAATTCAGAGCAGGAGGCCAGTCTCTGGAGAACTCAAAGGAAGCACTTTGTTTTCAGGGAAGAAGACAGGGCAGGGGTCACCTCCCCCTTCCGGATGAGTGAGTGGCTCCAGAATGGCCCCTCTCCAAGCGTCTCTGCCAGGGCGGGGGCACGGGCGGATGGGCCAGAGTCACTCCCCGCTGCCCCCTTCCCGCAGTGTTCAAACTGCCTGGGCTCAGCACCACTTGTGTGTGGTCGAGGTAGTTCGGGAGGAGACTTTCTGAAGCCTAGATCTGACCACAGTAGGCAGAGGCCTTTTTTCTCTTGAAGGACAGTGGAACAGGCCTGAGGGTAGAAGGAAAGACAGACCCTGATGTGTGGGGTTTGAAAAGCACGATGATCTTGCAGGAAAGGGTGGGTTTAAACAGGTGCTGGACACGGAGGTTCCTGTGCCTGAGGGGCAAAGATCTGGCCCTGTTCTCGGGGTGACATATGTTTGTGTGAGGGGTGGGGGTGGGAGGGTGGACAGTAGAGGAGAAAGTGGCCGCTACTCTCTCTGCTGGTTTTGAGGGTGGTGCACTGAAAAAACCTACGGGAAGTAGAATGGGAAGACCTGTTTTCTAGTCCCACCTCTGCCGTAGACTAACTGCCAGAGACCGACTCAATATTCTCATCTGTGAAATGGGGCATTAAAAACGCGCCCCCTGAAAAATCACCAAGTTGTTGTGGGTACTGGATGTGAAAGGGCTGTTTCAACAGTGATGTGCTGTTTCCATCACCTAACAGGCCTGCAGAAGGCGCCCCCCCCCCTTCCCTGGGTGTGGGAGGAGGGCAGACAAATGGGATCTTGAATCATGCCTTCCCCACTAGGAGGAGCACTTGGCACTTCCAGAAACAGGATTCTGTGCACCGCGGGAGGAGCCGGTGGGGTGGAGTAGAGTCGGCCTTACTCCACTCCCTCCCCAGCCCTCCAACCCAACCCCAGGCTTCCCTGAGGGCAAACATCCGAGCAGGACCTTCCATCTCCCTCTGCCAGCCTCCGCCCTCCCCCTCCCCCACCCCCGCCTTCTCTACTGGCAGGCTTTCACAGACTGAGGAGGAGGCCTGGCTGCCAGGAAGGGTGGGGCTGCCAGGCACGGCTGCCGCGGTGTGACCCCACCAGTCCCGGAAACTCTCCAAACCTTGGACCTCAGCTGACATCCGGCAACCTGGAGGGGTGTCAGGAGGGCCTGTCATTGGGGACCCAGGGTGTGTGGGATGCCCTTGAGGTCAGGTTGTTGGATCCTTCCAATGAGAGAGAGAGGAAGAGAGCCCTGTTTTATCCTCCTCTGGAGCCAGAAGGCTTTGGGACGTCCTCTCAAGGTTAACAAAAATAGTGGGGCCGACTTCGAAAATGCTTTTGCCCCCAGATGCTACCACAGGGCTGTGCACATTATCCTAGATCTACTAATTTTTAAAAATAAAAATAGTCAACACTTGTTGAAGAATGTTCACCATGTGCTGGGTACTTGATAAACTTGTTACCTAAATGAATCTTTTAACAACTCATTTAGGCAAGAGGATTGTTATGTCCATTTCATAAATAAGGCAACTGAGGTTCTGGGGCAAGAGTCACTTGCCCAAGGTCACATAAGTACTAATTGCTGGAGTCTGAATTCAAACTCAGGCAGGTCTAGCTAATTCCAGACCTTGGGTTCTTAACTTTCTTGCAAGGCAGGAACTATATATAGTTCACTCATCTGCAAAATGCCTGGTACCTGGCAGGATCCCAATAAAGATATGTTGAATGGGGTCTGATGCATTTTTTGTGGTCTGATTCTGCCCCATCATAGACTGATTAAATGATGTAAAATATGTGAACAAACTTAGCTCAGCAACGAGCATGTAGTAGGGTCCACCTAAATATGAAGGTGAGGCCACCTTTCCTCCTTTCTCCATCATGAATAATACTTTTAGAGAATGCAGTCTCCCTTTGGGTCCAGCTGTTAAACGAGTGAGGGGCCTTGGGGCAGTGCAGTGTGGGGAGGAAAAGGAAGAGCCCATGACTCCCTTTGAGCCCAGATGCTGCAGGTTTGGGAGTGGGGCAAGAGGATACCTGCTTTCTTTGCTGATGTCATTGAGGGAGCCCTCCTCTCCGGGCTCGATGGAGGGGATGGGAACCTGGAAGCTTGGCCTGCTCAGAGCTCTGAAAGGCTGAGTTGCACTGTCTGGTCAACACGTGTGTGAAGCACTGTGTCATAGCACTGAGGGATGCCGGGGCTGGTGGGGCCTCGTGAGACAGGGACCTTGGGTGGAACAGCTGGGCTGATTCCAGGTCCCTGGTTCCCATGTGAAGTCACAGGTGCACTTGGCCTGCCATCTCATTCCCAGGCCACTGCTGTCCTGGTGGTCCCTCAAGAGCCTCCTGGCCTGTCTGCCTCCATGACTCTCCTTAAGGTGGTCAAGATAGACCTGTCCCATATTTCCCTCGTGTAACCCTGTCCGGGCTGGGTCTCAACAGTCAGACTCCAGGCAGAAAACAACTCATTCCCGAAACCTCGACAGAGGGAAACTAGGTATAAAGGCAATGAGGGTGGGAGGGCAGACCAGGCTGAAAGGCAGTGTTGTGTGTAGCAGCCACAGGAAGATGGCACCATTCCTGGACTGGAAGGTCAAAGAGGGGAGGAGGGACCCTGGTGGGGGCTCCCTGGCAGGAAAGGGAAACCCAGAGGCGATCCTCCAGATAAAGGAGGACAGGGAGAGAAAGACTGGTGTCGACACCCCACCCACCCTACCCTCAGGCTCCTGGCTGGTTGGGACCTGGCAAATGTAGCATGCAGGGGCCAGCCCCTGTAGGGGAGAGCAGAGCAGGGGAAGGGGTGGGGGCTCTGTGGGGAGGTGGTGTGGATCTGAGAGTAAACAAGCAGATAATCTGCAAGTCAGACCTCTGGCAAAGGCTGCATCCTTCCGACATGGTGATTTAGGGGGTTGGCCCTGAAATATAAACTTGCTTCTGGAAATAATCCCAGATCCTCTACTGATTATTGAAATCAATGGTAATGCCCAAACCTTACGCTGCTGGGAGAATCTTTAAATTTTATTTATATTTTTCGAGGAAGATCTGTTTCCTGTGCATTTTTCAAAGGATAGGGTAACTCTGGTGCTCTTAATGAAGCACCGGTTTTCATCTTACAACATGATACCAGTCTCCAAGGGCAGAAAGATCTAGGGCAGGCAACAAGGCAGACTAACATGCACACGAAGGGGGGCCAGACTCAGGATCAGGGGACCTAAGGACAAGTCTTAGCTCAGATAGGCCACTTACTGCCTTTGAGTCCCAGAATCCACGTCTTCCCAACAGGGAGTCCGCATTTTCAGGGTCCTGTAGAAGTGGCTGACAAAATGCAGGCTATAGAGAAGGAAGGCTTGTGCCTTGAACATGCACCCACATAGGAGAATAGCTCAGCCCAGCGGGCACTTGTCTTGCAACCAGGGAGTCAGAGGCAACTAGATTCCAGTCATCGAATCCGAACTCTCTTTTGAAGGGAGAATCTGTTCTCCAAAGTTCTCAAAGATGATCCTTTCCATCCTCCCTCCCTTCCTCTTCCTTTCTCTCCTGCCTCCCTCCCTCCCTCCCTCCCTTCCACAAATATTTGGAGCACTTACTCTTTGTCAGGCACTTGCTGGTTGCTGGTCTTGTGGGAGTAATGGAGCCAGACACTGGCCCTCAGAAAACTCACAGTCTAGCAGTTGAAAGTGTTTGCAGACAATTTCTGTTGAATGCTTCTAGTAACAGGATTCTCACTACCTAGAGGGTAGCCTACTTTGGGGTTAGTTTTTCCTTGTTTAAACTGAATTCTGCCTCCGTAAAATGCTTGTTCTGACCTTTGGAGCTGTATAAAACAAATCTAATGCCATTTCCTATGTCACCACCCTTGAAATGTGGAAAAACAAACAGGCTATGCTCAGAAAATACACTCACTCTCCAGTTTCCACTGGTGAAAGGGAAACCGATCCTCTGTGAAATTAAATTTCTCAAGGTCATGAGGTCATCGCCAGCTTGGGCTATACCGTGGTTGCTGGGGCTTTGTTCCCAGTCCTCCTGGGCTGAGGAAAGAAATTGTGGGGAGGCTCATGAAGGGACACAGGCGAAGGTTTGCAGGTGGCGAGGGAGGTGGGCCTAAGTGAAGTGAGGGTTCCGTCAGTATGGAGTGGGGTGTATGGGAGGCATGCTTGGCCACCTGCCCAGGACAAGCTTGAGGTCCACGTTTCTGGTCTGATTCACAGCTTCCTCACTCCCCAGAGGAATCCCCTTTATAGCTCCCGAGGCCTGACCCCAGCGTCCCTGTGAATGTCGTTTGACAGCTGCATGGAGTGCAGCCGGGCTCCTGTGCCGGGTGCCAGCTGGATGTGCTTGGCGGCCAGAGCCCTGGGAGCCACCTCTCGGGATGTCAGAGGAGAGCTACAGCCGCCCTTCCGTCAGCAGGAAGCCCAGCCACAAACACTTGGACAGGAAGCCTGGGTGCTGGCCAGCTGAGCCAGCTCTGGTTTCTCCTGCGTCTGAGGGTTTGGCCCAGGGTGGAGGAAGGGGAGCCAGGTGCTGTGGCCACACTGACAGGGCTGGCGGTTAGGCTCTCCCTTGGGCTGGGGATGTGGGTTCAAGGGTGTGAGCGGAAAAGCATCATCAAGCTGGGCCAGAAGAGGTGCTTCCTGTAGGAAGGTCGAGGGGCAGGGAACATAGCGTCTAGCAGAGCCGGGCCAGCTGGCTAAGAATACGCAAAGACCTCTTTGTGATAATTCCAGACACAATGTGTCCTTGAGTCCAGACCTCCAGCATAAACCCAGACCGAGCTCCAGGCTGCCTCCAACTCCGGGAAAACACGCCACACAGCCTCTTGGGGTGGGACGTCCACACATTCCCAGCTTGACGAATGACTTCTCTCGGGGGAGGACTCTTTCGTAATCTACCAAGCTGCATCGTGAGTAAATTAATGAAAAATAGAGTGTGCTCAGCTGGAGACAAAGGCAATTTTGCATTCAGGGCTGACATTTTTGCCTCTAAGTGTTATGCATGAATATCCTCAAGGCAGTCTATGTGCGTCTGCAACTGCCTGAAGGACCCCTAGGATTTCGAACACTTGAATTTTTCACGAGTCACACAGGTATTTCCCGCCCCCCCCCCATTTGCTTCTCACAATATGATAGGCCAGTAAGAGATGGCTGGCATCTGGGGACCAAGAGGTAAGTAGATTGGTTCAAGGTCATGCAACTCAGCAATGGCAGAGCCAGGGCTACTGCGGTGACATCTGCTCTGAAAAGAGACCTTAGGTGGTTACTTTCCAAACGCTTGAGTATCCTTTACCTTGTCCCAGATTGCACATTCAGGCACAGGTACACCCGGGGACTGCTCTGCGGGGGAGCCTGCTGAGAATATCCCATTGCTCCGCCAAAGACCGTTTTGAAGCCTCCTCCTGGATGAATCCTACCTGTGGCTTTCTTGGCATCTGCGCAGCTTTTTATTTGTGACATTTGAATAACCTACATTTTCTCCTAGTCTACAGCCTCTATGGTTCTGACTGTAGACCAGGGGACGGCAACCCTCTCTGCAAAGAGCTAATAGTAAAATGTTTAAGCTTTGTGGGCCATTTGGTCTCTGTTGCGACTGCCTGCCTAGGTCGTTGTGGTATACAAGTGGCCCCTGACAACATGCACACAAGCGGGTGTGGCTGCATCCCAATAAAACTTTATTCACACACACACAGGCAGTGGGTTAGATTTGACCCCCCCCCCCCCCAGGCTGTGGTTTGCTGACCTCTGCTTTAGGACTCTTTGAAGATAAGGATTTATTTCTTCTCATATAACCACAGGCAGTCTCCCCACCCCCAGAACTCATTGTTGCATTGACTATAATTATACTTTGTTCTCTTTTTTAAAAAGAATTTATGTGTTTATTTCTAGAGAGAGAGGAAGGGAGGGAGAAAGAGAAAAACATCAGTCAGTTGCTTCTCTCTCTCTCTCTCTCTCACACACACACACACACACACACACACACACACACACACGCCACCAACTGGGGACCTGGCCCACTTCTTAGGCCTGTGCCCTATACAGGGAATTGAACCAGTGACCTTTCAGTTTGCTAGATGATGCCCAACCCGCTGAGCCACACCAGTTAGGGCTATGCTTTGTGCCTAATAGGAGGGGTTCAGTGTTAATTCAATGAATGGATACATGAAAGAATGAGTGAAAGTATTACAGAACTGTTAAACTTCAGTTCTGATGCTCGTTGGGAAACGATAATATAGCTTGAATCTCATCAAGGGGAATTTGTAAGCCTGGTTTCAATACCAATTCTGCTGCTTTCTAGCTGTGAAAATGTGCGTGTGTAACCTCTCTTTTTCAGCTTGCACATGTCAGATACAGGGTGACCCCTACCTCAGAGAGACTGTATGGAAAGTTTGGGGCCCAGTGCTGGGCGCACAATATATGCTGAAGAGGTGGTGGCAATTGCTTTCGGAAGGAAGTAGTGTTACTGCTGAAAGCCACTTTGTGCTCAGGGTCAGGTTCCAGACTGGGCCTCAGCATCCTTCTACCCTCTGACATATGGAGAGGATATTGTGAGAAAAAATGAAAAGACAACCCTGAGTCTGGTAAAAGCAGGATCATGTAAACCCAGGCAATTTTTCAGAAGTGTCTCCATGTGATTCCCTGGTAGGCATCCCAAACTCAGTGTCCAAAACAGACTTCTTCATCTGTACCCTCCACCCCTCAAGCTTCTCTTCCATCTTCATCTCCCAGATCCCCGATCAGAAATCTGAAGGTCATCTGCAAAGGCTCGCTCCCTCCATCCTCAGACTGGCAGCCACCAAAGCAGCCACTGTCCCATCCTCTCTATGTTCCTGCCTGGTGAGGGTCTCTTGCCTGTGCTTCCAGTGGCTCCCTGCTCCATCCATTTAACCACTTTACTGTTAGGTTTATGGTTTAAAAAACAAATCTGGCACCATTCTGCTCAGCTTCAAAAGTCTTTGGTGGCTCCCCATTCATTGCCGGCCGATGTCCAGTTCCTTAGCCAGAACTGTTCTCTTTCCAGACTCATCCTGAGGCAGCCTTTGCCTGCCACATGTTCTAGCCTCACCGATAAGCCTCACTATATGCAGTCTCCTCTCTTGTGTTTTTTATGCTGTTACCTGCTTCTTCCTCTTCATGTCTCAGAACTCCCAATCTCTCTAACATATCATAGATCTGTCATTAAATAGTATCCTCTATCCCTGGAGTTTTTAAACACAGCTTCTCAGCTCTGGGAAAATCTGTACCAATAGCATGTTAAAAACTTTTTTCTTTTCAACTAAAAGGGAACTTATATATCAGATGCTTTCTGTTTGGAAGCTTCCCAGGCATATCAAAAATATCCAGGCACGGGGCTTATAGGTCAGCTTTCTAAGAGTGAACATGAGGCTTCTAGTCTGCAAAAATAATGATGTAGTCAGTAAGGATGCCATTTGATTACATTGTTCTTCCAGATTTCTGCTTGTGTCATGGAGCACGGGGCCACTTCCTGCAGCAGGAGCCTCCAGGGGAACCTGTCACCTTGTGACCACCCATGCATCCACCATGACAGGCAGCTGAGACTTGGCCTCTTACAACTTCACAGGCTGGTGAGTTTGGATTGAAGAATGAAGCCTCCATGAAGGGTAAGAAAACACATGGGGTTCTTTTACTCCTGCCGATAGGTAATAGTAACTCTCCTTGTTCTTGCAAAGGGCCTCAACTGCAAACACCCAGGACCAGTCCATAGGTCTTCTCTGTTTGGTCCTCCCCACTCTACTGCCAAAACCCATACCCAGTCTCACTTGCTGCCCACTCAGGTCTATGGAAATTCTCCTGGCCTCACTTGCTTCCCTCACTTGCTTCCCTGAGAGTGGAAAACCAGGACATGGTGGTGCCCACTCAGTATTGATGGAACTTTCACCCCTACCTGTTTGCACACTAGAGTTAAGTAATCTGGTATCATTTTTGCAGATACTCAGATTTTTTTTTCTCTTCTCAGAGCTGAAAACTTGGGTAAATGCAATAAAATATTTTTCTTAAAAATAAGAAAAAGACATTTGCTTTTTCTTAAAATCTGCTATTACTAACCTCTCTGATGTAAAATTCCTGTTTGGTTTAGAAGCAGTGAAGTGTAATGGACAGAGAATGAAATGGAAATTTTCCCCTCAGTCAGGAAGGGGCATTAACTCATGTCCATCTTATAAAAGGCACTTCTTAATGCTCACTCCCCTCTGCTCTTGGGATGTTGGGAAAAAGATGGCTGGGTTGGAGTTGTATAGCGCTTTGAAATGTTAGTAAGAAAGTACTGTTAGAAGCATATCTTGATTTTAAAACTTCAGCTGAAACCTCAACTTGTTAAATAAACAGATGGATGGATTTTTGGCATGGTGAAATAATCCACAACATTGAAAAGATGACTATCACAATGCATTTAAATATGATTTGATTTATGGAGTTTTAGCTGAACATTTTAAATAAACTATTTATGGCATAAAGCAGCTATAGGACTTTTTAATATTGTATTGATTAGGATTAGGTTTGGGTTTAAACAAGGTAGAAGTTTGTTGTTCTCTCATGTAAAAGTCCAGATGGGAGGTCTGGGGCTGACATTACCTCCCTAGTAACAGATACCCAAACTTGTTCATTTATTCATTCATTTAATCAGTTAGTCAGCAAATATTAGCACTGATTAGACCTTACATTGCAGAAGTGGGAAAAAACAGACTTCCAGCCAAGATGGAGACATCTTGCCTCCTCACAGTCAAAAGAAGGACAACAACAAATTTAAAAACAAAAGATAACCAGAATTGCCAGAATGTTGAACTGTATGGAAATCTGACAACCAAGGAATTAAAGAAGAAACATTCATCCAGACTGGTAGGAGGGGTAGAGCCAGGCAGCCAGACGGAGAGGACTTAATGGAAGGCGGTGATGGGAGGACCGGGGTGGGTGAGGCAGCAGCTGGCAGAGCAGGCGAGGTGGTGGGTATGGGACCGGGCAGTCCCATATTTGCATGCAGATAAACCAGGAGGAATAACTGGGGAGCAAGACAGTGTTCCAGTGCAGGGAAATAAAGCCTCAAAACCTCTGACTGAAAAATCTGTGGGGGTTACAATGGTGGGAGAAACTCCCAGCCTCACAGGAGAGTTTACTGGAGAGACCCACAGGGCCCTAGAATGTACACAAACCCACCCACCAGGCAATCAGCGCCAGAAGGGCCCAATTTGCTTGTGGGTAGTGGGGGAAGTGACTGAAAGATAGATGACAGTTGGGCAAGCAGCATTGTTCCCTTTCAGACCCCAACCCCACATACAGCACCACAATGCAATGAAGTGGTTTGCCTGCCCTGGCGAATATCTAAGGCTCCACCTTTTATTACATAAGAATCATGCTGAGACAAAGAAATATGGCCCAAATGAAAGAACAAACCAAAGAAAGCTCCAGAAAAAATATAGCTAAGTAAGTAAGAGATAGCCAACCTATCAGATGCAGAGTTCAAAACATTGGTAATCAGAATGCTCACAGAAATGGTTGAGTATGGTTGCAAAATAGAAGAAGAAGTGAAGGCTATGAAAAGTAAAATAAAGGAAAACATACAGGGAACCAACAGTAAAAGGAAGGAAACTGGGACTCAAATTAACGGTGTGGACCATAAGGAAGAAATAAACATTCAGCCTGAACAGAATGAAGAAACAAGAATTCAAAAAAATGAGGAGAGTCTTAGGAATCTCTGGGACAACTTTAAATGTTCCAACATCCAAATCATAGGGGTGCCAGAAGGAGAAGAGGAAGAGCAAGAAATTGAAAACTTATTTGAAAACAGAACTTTCCTAATCTGGTAAAGGAAATAGATTTGCAGGAAGTCCAGGAAGCTCAGAGAGTCCCAAAGAAGTTGGAACCAAGGAGGAACACACCAAGGCACATCATAATTACATTACCCAAAATTAAAGATAAAAAGAGAATCTTAAAAGCAGCAGGAAAAAAGAAGACAGTTACCTGCAAAGGAGTTCCCATAAGACTATCAGCTGATTTCTCAAAAGAAACCTTGCAGGCAAGAAGGGCTGGAAAGAAGTATTCCAAGTCATGAAAGGCAAGGACCTACATCCAAGATTACTCTATCCAGCAAAGCTATCATTTAGAATGGAAGGGCAGATCAAGTGCTTCCCAGATAAGGTCAAGTTCAAGGAGTTCATCATCACCAAACCCTTATTATATGAAATGTTAAAGGGACTTGTCTAAGAAAAAGAAAAAGATAAAAAATATGAACAGTAAAATGACCACAAACTCACAACTATCAACAACCAAACCTAAAAAAAACAAAACAAAAACAAAATAAGCAAACAACTTGAACAGGAACAGATTCACAGAAATGGAGATCACATGAAGGGTTATCAGTGGGGAGGGGGAAGGGGGAGAATAGGGGAAAAGGTACAGGGAATAAGTAGCATAAATGGTAGTTACAAAATAGACAGGGGGAGCTTAAGAATAGTGTGGGAAATGGAGAAACCAAATAACTTATACATATGACCCATGGACATGAACTAAGGTGGGGGAATGCTGGTAGAAGGGGGTTATAGGACAGAGGGGAATAAAGGGGGGAGAAAAATGGGACAACTGTAATAGCATAATCAATAAAGTGTATTTTTTAAAAAAGAAGTGGGAAAAATAGACAAAATCCTTGGTGTATCATGGAGTTTATATTTTGTTAATCCATTGAGCACAGGCTTGACCTCATATTCTGATATGACAACTCTCTGATATGACATCTCTGCCTTCTAGGCAGCTGGATGGAGGAAAGAAGGAAGAAGAAAAAGGCAAAGAGTGCACCTACATAATTTCTTAAGAAGGATTCCTTGAAGCCACATGACTCTTTCCCCTACATTCCACATGGTGATTAGTTACATGGTCCCACCTAGCTGCAAGGGAAGCTGGGCGATGTACCTCATTTTGCTGTATATAAGGCATATTTTCTTGCCCAAATTTTTTAGGGAAAAATAAGGATGCACATTGTACATGGGTAGCACTAATTCTGTATCTAAATGTTTTCAATTTTTAAATTTATGCTTATGTGTTAAAAGTGTAACTCTAGAAAACAACAATATCCATATGCAAAACAATACCCTGGAATATGATAATCAGTTTTGTTTCTAAATATATTTGAATATATAATTGAATTTAAAAATTAAAATGAAAGATTATTTTCCTGAAAGTTTGGACTCAAAACGTGGTGCACCTGATCCACAAAAGTGCATTATACATCGTAAATACGATAGTCTTTAATCCCGCTGAAAGTCTATTATCAAGGAAGTAGGGAAGATGAATAATGGCAAAGGGCAGGAAACCACCTGTGTCTTCCATAAATGAAGCTTGTAATTTAAAAGAAAATGAATTTAATTCATATATCCATGATATTATTATTTCAAAATGTAACCAATGTAAAATTATTTCACATTTTTTTGTTTTGTTACTAACTTTGAAATCCAGTGTCTACTTATGCACATCACTTACATTCTGTCACACACCCAGTCACATCCCATCTCAGTTCCGATCAGTCACATTGCAAGTGCTCAGTAGCCACGTTGGACTGTGCAGCCCTGGAACCTGGCAACTGGAAGTATGGTCCATGGGCCAGCAGCGTTGGCCACACTGGAACTTATTAGAAATGAAGGTTCTTAGGCCCTGCTCCAGACCTTCTAAATTGTAACCTGCAGTTTAAGGAGATCCCACACGCTTGATGTGCACATTGTGGTATAACATGCACTATTTTATACCTCTCCTTTAGATGAGATTTCAATGAGAATCTAATAAAGAGCCTAAAGGAAAGGGAAGTTGCCCCCAGTGAACTCCCTAGAGCCCAGGTGTGGGAACTTGTCAGACCCCGCCTTGTTTTCTGACCCCATGAGATTGCTCAGGAGACCCTGGGAGAAGGGGCAATTTTTGAGAAATTATATTCAAATCAATCAATGAAGTTTGGTTAGTTGACCAAGGGAGAGACTTAAAAACAAAGCAACATAAAATTGTTGGGTTATGAGTGGAATTAATTTTCAAGGCTCTTCTCCAAGGTATAAGCATAGCTTTGAAATACTTAGGATTTGTCTGAAACTTGTTGCCTGTTTTTTTAACAGCTTTATCGAGATACAATTTATACACCATATAATTCATTGATTTCAGTTGCACAGTTCAAAGTGACTATGAATTTCTTGCTAGCCCTAGGCAACCACCAGTCCACTTTATGTCACCATAGGTTTGCCTATTTTGAACATTTATTGTAAATGAAAGAGTACCACATGTGGTCTTTGGTGACTGGCTTCTTTCATTTAGCCTAATGTTTTCAAGATTCATCTATTTTGTAGCACATGTCAGTACTTCCTTTTATGGCTGAATAATATTCCACAGTATGGATATAGCACACCTTATTTATCTATTTATAAACTTGTAAAGTTTTAATACGGAAGCCAGAAGGAAGAGGAAAACGGTAGGAACTCAAGGAAATAACAACTCCTAATGTGTTCAGAGTCACAGAATCAGAATTGAAGAGAACCTTGAAAGTCACTCAGTACCTTGCTTTCCTTGTGGAAAACTTCAATATTATGGGGTCAAGCTGGGATGAGGACCCAGGTCCTATGCTCGTCCTGTGGCCACACACATCTGGGGCCTCAGGGCTCCTCTCCAAGGGAGCCATGGAAACGGTAGGCCCTGATGACAGCTGGGAGAGGCACATGTCTTTTCATTTCATCCTTGGTCTCAACTTCAGAAAACCATCGAGAGTTCAGAGCCCCAGGCAGATCTGGTGTTACTTGTGGAGAACTCTTTTGAAGATCCAGCAGAGGGAAGTTTGTCTGGTATTCTGGACTTCTCTCCATTTCACTTGCACCTACAACTCTGAATCATCAGTGAGAATGAATTAAAAACTCAGGAATCAAGTGCATCACAGCTGGGGTGGACCTCATGCTATGCACTCAAACAGAGGCCCAGGGTGGGAAGAAGACGTGCCCAAGTTGCAGCTGGTGCTCACAGGGTACTACGTGGTTTTCTTGTTCCTCAGGGCCTCACTCACAAATGACAGAAGCCAGTTCTCATCCATGGTGCCACCATCCCAGGACACTTTCCGCCTTTGCTCATGCCTCTTGACTGCCTGCCGCCATCCTATGTAATTGCCAATGATCTCTGTCCTTGTGCTTTCCTGCCACATTCAGAAGCTTGGGCATGAGTCCGAGGTGTGGAAAGTGAATGTTGCTCTCCTTCGGCCTCCATCAGGGGAGGCAGAAGCCTTGGGATTCTTCCAATTAGAAGATGTTTGGATAGTGGGTGTTCAAGACACAAAAGGTGCCCACAACAGTTATAAATACCGTGTTCTCCAGTGAGAAAAAAAACCACAGCCCAGTCCCACCAAGCAGTAACAATGCTGGCCAGTGAGTCAGGGAAGCAGCAGATAGGAATTTAAAAAAACACAAAACAAAACCCAACACTGAGAAGCATTCTGAAGGAATATGTTCCTTTCTGACCCCAAGGTCCAATGGAGGGTGAGCCAATGAAGGACCAAGAAACTAGGTCACATGAACAGCAGAGATACTGGTAGCAGGGGCCACTTAACCCAAGAAGAGGCAGATGCTGGGGAAGGATGGGAGTGTGCTCCCTGTCTCCAGCCACTGGAGGAGCTGCCAGGGAGATGCAGGCCAGAGGGCGTGACTAGTATCGAGGAATGGGAAATTAGAAGGAGGCGGATTTCAGGAAGATGCAAAGATGTTTCTAATAATAAGAAGTACCATGTAACCAGAGTGACTCAGAAGGTGGGGACTCTTCACCCCTGGAAGTCTTCAAGCTGGAACACAGGCGGGCAGTCGGTCAGCCTCTAATGCTGCACTGTCTATGGTATGGTATGCTATGGTATACTGTCTATGTATACCATACTGTCTGCTATGGTAGCCACTAGCTGCATGTGGCTTTTGAGCATATGTTGACATGATGACCTTTTTGATACTTTGGCCCAGTCCAGAGGGTCTCCCTGCTCTGAGAGAGGGAGGAGCTGGGCCCCACAGACCCAGTTTCTTCTCCCGAACTCTCCAGTCAGGCATATCATCCTCCCCCAGGGAAAGGGCAGTTAGTTGGGAGAGTTTCTTGTGGTGCTACCAGGGTAAGGAGTTGTGTAGGAGAAGGATAAAGAGCTCTGTTTGCCCTGGGTCCAGCGTGGCAGATGGGGAGCTGGGGGTTGGGAGGTGGACACCTGGTGCACCTCTGGGCAAGCAACTCGACCTGCGTCAGCTCTGACTTCCCACCCGTGCTGGCAGTGCCCACGTGGGCTGGAGATGTGACTACACGTGGAAGGGCAGACACATCACCTCGCTGAGTGCACGCCAAGTGCTCAACACAGAGCAGCTATTGTCCGAGTCCTTGACCACAATGTGCGTGCAGTGTAATAAATACGATGTCACGCAAACGGGGAGTCGGGACTGGGCTTGGTCCTGTCTCCTACCACATGCTCTGGTGTCTGAGTTATAGAATTATGGGATGTCAGAGCCGTTAGAGTTCCCAGATATAATCTTCGCGTGTGGCAGATTAGGTAACTGGTCTGTCTGTGAGAGGGGAAATGAGGCTGCAGCCAGGAAGAGGGCCGGGGGAGGGTGGTAGATGACACGTGTAACTTCTGCTCCCTTCTCCCCACCCTTGTCACCACTGCTTCCTAGACCTACTAATTCAGGAAGGCAGTCTGTTTGACCAAAAGGCAGGAAGTCCGCCGGGCCCACTCCCATCCTGGTGGTGGCTGGTTCTATTCTCAGGCCTGCAGAGACCACACACCCTTCGGCACATAGTACAAGCTCGACCGCTCACTTCAGTGCTCGGATTGGCCACATTTAGTCTCTTCCTTAGTTATTTATCTTTTCCTCATATTTTATATCTCTGTGACAACCTTGGGTCGTCTCAGGTTACAGTGGAGGTACTCCTTCCCCAGCAGCTAGAAGAGTTAAGATAGTTATGTGATTCGTTTTTTTTTCATATTTTTCCCATTTATATTTTTATTCCATAATTGAAAAATATTGTTTAATATTTTAATGCAAATCTATTTCAAACTCCATGTATTTATAATAAAAGAGTTTTTCTCTTAAAGTATTTTGAAAAATAATCTGTGATGCGTTCAAGAAAGTTTATATTACAAAATCAATTTTTATCTTAAAACAAATGTAACTGAGCCAAAGTTTCACTAGCTGTGAACCAGGAGTACGATGTGTTTATTTGGTTGAATCCTTGCCTCTGTGTATTGGCATTTTTCTAATATTCTTTCTCTATCCACAAAACGCATAATAATAATTTGCTGCAGATAAATCTACTCCCTGGAGACTGATAGACACGAGAAGAAACAAAGACTGTTTTATTTGAATTGAAATGTAGGCAGATGAGGCTGAGTTTGCTCACAGTTCAAGTTCACAGCACAAATGATGAGCAGCTTCAGAGCTACAGAGAACTGAGTTCTTAGCTTTGCTGCCACTGAACTGCAGGTCTCTGCAGGGCACCTCCTACTCAGCTACCTCTTCTCCAGCCTCAGGTACGGTCACTAAGGCTGGCCCTGGGGTTCAAGGACAAGCACTGGCCCTAGTGCCCTGAGCAGAGGTGAACTGTCAGAGCAGCTCAGCTTCCATTGTGATGTGGGTGTCGGGGAGGGGTGTGCTTTTGAACTTCTGTCTGGCAGTTCAGCTGGGTGAGATCTCCCTCAAGTTATGAGCTTCTAGCTGCATTTTAGCAGGGCAAAAAAATTCAGATCCACTCACTCTAGGTTCGCCTTCCACATGTGTTACTCTCTGACTTAACAGGATTTCTTTGGTGCAAACTATTCATACGAAGCTCATCACAGCAAGGGTGAGCTTTAGCACTGGAATTGCTCTGTCTGTCTTGGGTTGGCTGTTTGTTCTCATTTATTCCAGGCCCTAAATTTCAACCCTATTTGTGATGTCTGGGTATTTATTTTAAGCAGTCAGTCTGGACTTCATCAGAATGGCAGTCTTTTGGGGAATTCAGTTGTCGGGCTAATGTCTGAGCTTTCAGAGAATATAAGCTTTCCGCCCCTGACCTGCGCTCCAAGAAGGGTAAAGGTTGGCATTAAAAGCTGCCCTCTTTGGCAGGGGGGTGGATATTAAGCAAATGGGGTTTCCCCTAATGTAGCCAAAAGACCCAGCAGCAGCTCCAATCCAATGCAAAGAGAACTCAGTGAGGCCTGGGGGTCCAGCGCTTCTTTCATCACTGGGGTCTCCCTCTCTCTGCTGAATGGCTACATGCTGCTGGGAGAGCATTATTAAGCACTTGCTATCTGACCAGTTCTGTGCTGAGTGCTGTGGCAGACAGACCTAACCCACCAAAGACTGCTCTCTACGAGTGCTGGCTCCTTCTCCAGCTCCCTCAGCCATGCAAGCTTCATCCAGAGGCTTCCCACAGCCCAGCCTGACCAGTCTGCCAGCAGGAGGGCACTGGCATTGGTTTTGCTACCGTAGTCTCAGTGTCTGCAGTCCTTGGAATGAGCTGACTGTTAGCTTTCAGCACTCCAGTTCCCCTCTAGGACTAGAACTCTGTCTGAAACCTGACTCTTCTGAGCTGGGGCCCAGGCAGCGGGCTAATAATCTCTTGCCACCTGCTCGAATGCTCCTGGTGTCTTCAGCGAGAGTTCTGCTCCAGCCTGCGTGGCCATTCAGCGAGAGTTCTGCTCCAGCCTGCGTGGCCACCAACTCTCACCTCACAGCCCAATGTAGATGCTGGGCATTGCCACTGCCCCGGTGGCTCTGCAAACAGGCAATACCTGTGCAGAGTCCCATTTCCCCAGCCCCTCACTGTGCTTCCATTTGGCTGCCTTCTCTCCTACAGGCAAGGGCACCTTCTCCCCTGGGCACCCAGCTTGGAACCAAAGAATCATCTTAGATCATTCCTTTGCCCTCACCACCAGCATCCAATTAAACTTGATTGTCTTTTCCTCAGATCTACCAATTTCTCTCCATTCTCACTGCTGCAGTCTTAGTTCAACCTGTCATAGTCTCAGCACCCAGCATGGGACCTCTCAAGTGGTTGCTCATACTACTTGCTGAATCAGTGAATGAGAGAGTGAGTGACCAGTGCGGACCTTCCACCACGATCCCTCTCGTCTCATCTCTCCCCCTGCTCCAAACTCGTCTTCACCTGGCGCCCATCCTGAGCTCCTTTCAGCTCTCTGCTTGTCCACCTCTTCTGGAAGCCTTCTCTTGTCCTCCAGTCTGAGAGAGATGGCTCCTCTGTCCCAGAGCACGACACACCCCGCCCATTGCTATGCAGCACATGTCCCCTGTCATTGGCAT
>PVKU01000183.1:162302-179564 GCA_004027475.1 Anoura caudifer
CCACCCCCCACTAACCACACCTGGGTTCGGCAGTGGTCCCTTTAATGTGGAGTGCAGTTCCGAGTTTTGAAACCAGTTTCATGTGGAAATTTGTTTCCGAGCACAAGGCACCACTCCTTCCTCTTCCAGCCCCACCTTGGGTCACTTGGTACCGAGTGTCCTGGCCTGCTCAGTGAGACGTGCTTGCTGTTTTCTGATCTCCAGTCCTGGTGCCCTCTTCTGACGTTTCCCGACTGGCCTCGTGTGGTGGTGTTTCCAGGCTCATCCCTTCACTGAACTGTGAACCCCTGGGACAGGGCCAGCACCTAATTCATACCAACCCCCTCCCCCAACCCACAGCACCCAGAACAAGGGACTTGTTTATACATAACAGGTTCCCAGGAAAGGGCGATGTTAGATTGATCAGAGGCTGGGGGACTCAAGGAGGGGTGGGGCTCTGGGAATTAGGTGGACTGGAGGGACGCTCTGAAGATGATGGAGGGAGGAGAAATGGAGAGATTTCCCACCACCACGTGGGTAAAGGAGGAGCTGATGTAATGGGCAGGGGCAGGAATAGCAGGGAACAAGGGTGTAGAGAGGGAGGGAGCTGGGTGAGCAGAGTGGCTGCCTCAGTGCCCTATTAGACAACCCCAAGGCCCCTGGGCAGTCAGCAGAGCAGGGCACTGCCCAGGTTTCCCCGGGCAGCAGACAGCTGCAGGGCTGTGCGTGCTGGAAGTATCCACACTCGCCTCTCTAGTTGTCCCTTGGTCCTGCTCCCCATGTAATGTGAAGGACTTCTCACCCTTTTGAGCAAGGAAAAATCAAGTCAGAGTCGTGCTTTATGCCCCCTCTAGAAAGGAAGTGAACCAAAGGTTAGTCATCCTCCTGGGCCCTTCTCACATCGGAGCAGCGACATAGTTTACCCAGGTGTTCACCTTTATTATCTCATTCAGATCATCACAGCTGCCATTGTTTACTCTTTATAGCTGAGGACACAGGAGTTCAGAGGGGTCAAAGGACTGACCCAAGGTCGCACAGCCAGTCTGGGGAGAGAGGGTGTGGGTTGAGAAACTTGCTCTGGAATTCCTCTCAGGCAGTGCTGGCGGGGGCAGAGGCAAGCCTCTGTGGGTGTACACATGTCGGCGTGTCCATTCGCATTCCTTCCGTGTGCACCTGTATCTGTGGCTGTGCGTGTCAGGGGTGAGTGGACAGTTCGGTGTCTGCCTGTGTAGGTGTGGATGTGTGAAACCGTGCGGGGGTGTCCTTGGAGTCAAACGCATGTGTGAATGTGGCCTGGGCGCAGACGCACGCGTGCATGCAGGCACTCCGCCTCCTGCTCAGATGTCTTGGCTGTGGGCTTGACAACTGAAACCCAGCTGCGCTCTGGCCGGGAAACATCCGCTGTGGAAACCTAGGAGGAGCTGACAGTCCCTAAAGAGGGGTTACACACGCTGCCAGCAAGCGCTCCTGGCTCACTGCCTAATTCCCTGCAAATGCTCTTTAAATCTGTTTCTAATTTGGACTCTGCCTTCCCCTGCCCCCACCCCCGGCCCCACTCTCCCAGCTTGCCTCAAACCAGAGAATTATGCTGAATAATGGCTGTGGAGGGGAGAGAGTGCTAAAGGTCGCCATTGGGCTGTTGGAGGGTGTAATCATGTCACGTTTTAATTTACGCAGGGTACAGTGATGGAATCAAAACCAGTAAGTTTGGGCCGCACTTGCAATTTCAGCCAACAGTAACTCCTGCAGGTCATGCCACTTCTAGGGGAGAAATCACGCCCCACAGTCCATGGAGCTTGAGAAACCCATGTGCATCTGTATGGACAGATGCAGCACCCTGCCTTCGCTGTCTGAGAGGGGCCCTGCACTTGTGCAGACTTGCCGCACCAGGACGGATCTCCCTGGTTGTCAGTACTACCCGGATGTGCCGGGTATCAAGGTTCTAACACAATATGTCTTTCATGTATTTTACAGTCCTGTGGCATGCTCAACAACAGGGTGACCCGGATCCATGGGAAAGTGTACACAAAGCAGAGTGAGAAGAGTTGAAAGCAGTGTTGTATGCACACACGGATGGCTGCTCCACAAAGTTTATTTACATGCGAGTAAGGGGGGGCTGCTGGGAGACATCTGTTGGAACTGTGCTCACATCGAGGGGTTAGGGATGTGATTTGAGATACAAAGGCTTTAATAATTAATGAGAACTTACAAAAGAAAACATGCATGCTTTGAAGGCAAGGGACTTACTCTACCAACCACTTATGGCCCCTTGCAGACCAATGGAGCCCAGAGGTTGGCAATCTAAAGATGGTTCTCCCTGTGCCGTGTGGCCAGGCAGCTGGGGAAGCACGAACAGGAAGAGGCTGTGGGTTCTCCGTGTCTGGAGGCCTTTGCAAGGGAGACCGTGTTCATGGTGATCTGGTAGGAACCTCAGTCCCTCCCTTGAGCATCCTGAGAGTCTGCAACCGGTGTGTGCTGCTGGGGCTGCCGAGGGGGCCTGGCAAACGGCCATCCCTCAGCTGGCCTGCAACTGCAGGAAGATGGGGCTGATGGCCTGGAGGCCACTGCCTAGAAGCCCTGAGGCAGTCAAGACTCTGAAGCTCCTGCTTCTCCAGCTGTCTGGAAAGGAAGTGGGGGTGGGGGAGGTGGGGGAACAGGGGTGGGGAGAAGTTGCTCTGGGTTGAAAGATACCCTGAGGACTTCTGTTCCCTGTCTCCAACCACACACACGGGAGAGTAGCCACCAGGATGTGCTGGGAATAAAGGGGACAAGGAGCCCACACTTCCGTTGTGCCTCAGGGTCTGTCTCCCGTTTCATCACTCAGGGCACTTCCCTGTCATAACTTTTTCATTTTCACATCATTGGCATTTATTTAGTTGTATGTGATGCTAAGGACTTTGCATATGTCAAAAGCCTCATTTAATCTTCAGAACACACCTACAAGGTACGTGTGGCAGTGATGGCTACTTTCAACCAGATGTCCATACTTCCCTTTCTTTAGGGTTCAGTTCTTGCTGGGATATGCAGGCTCATCCAGCTACCACATGTTTCAGTCCCCTTTCCCATCAGCTGCAGCCAGAGGACTGGGGTCTGACCCATGCAGTATGAGCAGAAGCGCATTGCTCTACAACGGAACCTGGCCGTGAGAAGCCCCCACAAAGCTCTTCCTAAGTGCTGTCCCCCTTGGCCTGGTTGAAGTAGGGACAGCCCCAAGATGACCTTGGAAGCCTCAGATTTAAAATGGCAGGACATCTGTCCCTGCATATGTAAGGAAAGACTGCTCAGCAAGTGTGTTCCCTGCCCAGTCCTGAGTGAGAAATAAGCTTACATCCTGTTGTTCCCAAGCCATGATGTTTTCTGCAGTTGGTTTGTTGTAACAGTGAATCTGTCCTAAATAATTAACTAGGGATTTTCACTCCCATTTTACAGATGAGGAAACTGAGACTCAGAGGAAAATAAATTGCCCAGGTTCCATATTCAGTAAGAGCAGGGTCATGATGCAAGTCTAGGCCTCCCCGGTTTCAAGGTCATGCTCTAGTGAGTTTCCCAAAGTGTGTCCCACAGAACACTGTTAAAACAACACCCCAACCTTTTCATGCTGAGATAGGTTTGAGAAATGCCCTTGGAAACAGTCAACAAGATTCTTCCTGCAGCTCTTTTCAGGATGCCAGCCTGCTAATGGCCACCGAGAATCACCACTAGGGCATGTAACGTGCAGGGTGCTGGGTTTTCCAATGTGTGAGGCCCCAGGGGCCTTTTCTCTAGAGAGCGTCTTGTGAGACCAGCATGTTCAGGATACACTTGGGGAGAAATTGAACGCCTCTGACCACCATGGGTTGAATTGTGTCTTCCCTCTCCCCATCCCCCCAAAAAGATCCAAAAAAGATAAATTGAAGTCTTAGCCTCAGCACCTCAGAATGTGACCTTAGCTGGAAATAGGGTCTTGGCAGATGTAGTCAATTCATGTGAGGCCCTTAGGTGGGCCCTAGTACAGTGCAGCCAGTGTTCTCATGCAAAGGGAAACTGGACACAGACGGGCATGGAGAGAAAAGGATGTGAACGCACGTGGAGAAGCACAAGGGGAATGCCAAGTGAGGATGGAGGTCCAAAAGATGCATCCACTGAGGGCTGGCCTGTGGACCAAAGAGTTGCTGGTTTGATTCCCAATCAGGGCATGTGCCTGGGGTGCGGGCCAGGTCCCTGGTTGCGTGTTGTGTGGGAGGCAACCACACATTGATGTTTCTCTCCCTCTCTTCCTCTCTTCCACTCCCTCTAAAAATAAATAAATACAATCTTTTTTAAAAAAGAAAATGAAAGATACATCTATAAGCTAAGGAATGCCAAGGACTGGTGGCAAACACCAGGAGCTAGCAGTGGCCAGGAAGGCTTCTCTCAGAGCGGTTAGAGGAAGTGGCCCAGCCAACACCTCCATCCTAGACGTCCAGCCTCCCAGATGAAGGGAATGCAGTTCTGTTGCTTTAAGCCACCCAGTTTGTGGCACTTAGTTCCGGAACATGAATACATGGCCTCCAGCTGCTTTTAAGACCAAAGTTTCTTGGCATTGTTATCTTACATATAATTATTCAAACGACACACTGAGGTGTCTTCATTTTACCAAAACACAGATGGAGAAAGAGCGCCGGGAGGGACAAGCAGCTGCTAAGAGCCTCGGATCGGGTGCTTGGCTCTGCGTCCCTCCTGGGCTGCTTGATGGCTCTGTGAACAGCTCAGGTGAGGATAACAAGGTTCACATCAGCTTTATAGGTTGAGAGCAGGGTTAAGTGAATTAACATATCGAAAATACCTGGACTCATACCTGGCTGGCAGCTAGTGCTGTTCCTTTAAAATGACACAGGCAGGACTGTGCGGTCACTTTAGGGGCAGGCAGACCAGCGTTTGAATCCAAACTCTGCTATTTGCCAATAGTGTGACCCTGAGAAATTTGCTTAATCTTTCTCAATCTCAATTTCCCCATCTCTACAATAAAGAAAGTAAGGCCTGCTGTGAAGAGGCTTTTCAAAAAAGGTAAAATCATGACTCTCAAACAGGTGACAAAAGAACATGTGTGAAAGATTTTATTTAACTTAGTATTAATAAGTGAGCTAAGGAGATGTTACAATTGATTTGAAGGAGAATGCAAACGACAGTGTCATGTACACATCTGCAATCTTGAGGTGCACTTTCGAAAGGACCGAACGGACTGGCTTTTGCCCCGGGGGAGGGGCTGCCAAGCTGTGCGTGTCCTTTGTCCCCTACAACAACCAGAGCTGCAGACTGAACCCAAACCAGGTGACTGGAAGGCCGTGCTCCTAGGAGACCCAGCAATCCTTCTTGCTTTTTCAAGATTTCCTTACAGTTTTTTGCATATTTTTATGTACAGAATTGGAAAAAGATAGATGAATATGTGAAAAAAAGAAAGTTGCTGACTATGGTCTGACCGTATTTTCACAAAAACAAACAAGCTGTGTGTGTGTATATGTAACATTGACCAAATATAGACAAATGTCGGGAAGAATCCACAGGACTGAAAACAATGCCGACCCCTACAGGGCAAGACTGGTGATGGGGAGGGTGGAGGGAGGCTCTCATGACTTACTTTCCAAAATTCTGTGTTGTTAGAATGAAAACAAATACCTACGTTAGCATGTACTGTGAATAGGCGACGTCTGAGTGAGAAATGCCCACGGTGCTTGGAGCAGTGCCTAGCACCCAACACACGGTAGGTTTTGTTATTGTTATTAATGTACCTTCAACAAGCCCAGAGGGCCCAGGCCTGTTCTCGAGAAGAAATGACTAAGAAGGACAACTGTACTGCTGCCCGGGGATGTCTCCCTTTGCGAGCAGTGAGATTTGAAACCTTGTACTTTTGTTGTGGGAGACACTTGAGTGCCCCTCGCTTCCCGAGGGCTGAGGAGTCCTCCTTCCTGAGTCATGGCCTTGTGGTGGCTATTGTCATCTGTATTCCCTCAGCCCTGCTGGCCGCCCCACCCAGGGTTTAGCCAGCTGAGCTCCTTGACCCCAGGAGGATCCAGCTAGGCACTGTTTTGATTGCTCTTAATGTAAAAACTAACTCAATCTTCTTAACTGTAGAACTATTTTCTTAACCCCCAAACTAATTTATTCTTCTCAACAAATCTACACAGCCAGTATTAGAGTATCATCACTTAGAAAAAGGAAAACTGGGCCCAGAAAGATTAAATCACTTGCCCAAAATCTCACCACAGTGTTTGGCAGAGAGAACAGCCCTGCCTCTGGGAGCCCTTGACTCCAAGGTTGATATCAGACCATACTTTTGAGTTACTGAGTTCTCACGCTGACCCTTCCTGATCTCAAAAGACTAGGTCAACTACAAGTTCCTCTTTTCCCTTTTAGGGAGTGTGCCTGCTGGCACAGCCACCCGCATCTAGATGGCTCATCTCAAGGTCACCTTGTGAACATAAGAAGCATGCTTTCTCATCACGCAGTGCTTAGCAAGCTAGATTCAAGGAAAAGCCCATGCTGCCTGGAGCCCTTTGGCCTCCTGCAAAATGACAGCTGCCTGCCTTTTTGTTGATGCTGGAGAACCACAAAAATGCTTTCCTCTAAAGGCCATTTGTTAGGCACCGTCTAGTTCCACCACTTTATGAAATACCTGCTCCTCACCCCACCTGATAAAACAAGGTCACCCTGCAAAGGATCCTAGAGTGGGGCTCCTCCCACCTAGCCCTGGGGGTGTGGTTAAAGCCACGAATCCCTCTCTGTTGCTTCTGCAGAGCTAGGATAATGATCTTTGTAACTTCAGGGGCAGCCCTTGTCTAAAACTCCTTATCAGAAAAATGGAACTATTTTAATAATAGCTCATGCAAAAGCTTCAAGAGCCAAACCCCCTTTTCTACTGTGAGCCGAATCTCTCTGCTCCAGAAATGTGGAGCAGGTGAAACGGTGGGGAGGGGACTGGCAAGTGGCAATTGCGGCAGTGGTGGAACCAGCTACATAGTGTGCTGTGCTCATTGCAAAATACAAACGTGGAGCCCCTTGATCAAAAATTATCAAGAATTTCAAGGTAAAGACAACAGAGCATTAAACTCGAACATGGCAACCTTCTAAGTTCTAAGTTGGCCCTAGCAATGGGGGCCTTCAGTGGCACTTCAGGACTCATGTAGAAGCACTTTTATAAATGGTAAGCTTTTATAAAAGGAGACCAGCTAGGTTGGGTTGTATATGATGCTACTTTTTTTTTTTTTCTATTCAGCAGCATAATTTTTAAAATTTTTTACTATTTTTTATTGAGATACAATAACATTAGTTTCAGGTGTACAAAATAATGATTTGGTATATGTATATACTGCAAAATGACCACCACAATAAATACAGTCAACATTCGTCATCTCACACAGATACAAATTTTTTTCTTGTGATGAGAACATTTATAATCTACTCTCTTAGCAATTTTCAAATATACAAGATAGTATTATTAACTGCAGTCACCATGCTGTACAGGACATCTCTAGAACTTACTCACCTTATAACTGGAAGTTTGTACTTTCCACCACCTTCACACGCATACCTCCGCCCCTCCCTCTGGTAACCACCAATCAGCTTTTTGCATCTATGAGCTTGTCTGCCTGCCTTCCTTCCGTCCTTCCTTCTTTCCTTGATTCCACAGATAAATGAGATCACATGGTATTTGTCTTAATGCCCTCAAGGTCCATCCAGGTTGTTGCAAATGGCAGGATTTTCTTCTCTTTTATGGCTGAATAATATGATATATATTCTCTATCTCTTCATCCATTTGTATTTTCAAGTCTTGGCTTTTGTGAATATGGGGGTGCAGATATCTTTTTGAGTTAGTGTACTGTTTTCCTTCAGATAAATACCCAGAAGTGGAATTGTGGGTATAAGATAATAGATAAAATGTATATTGGTCTCTGCCCTTGATTCCTGGCACAAAGCTCCTAAAACCCTCATAATTTTCTAAGTAATAAGAGCATTAGGAGCCTCTCTTGATCTAATATTTGGCTTTATCCCCATCCCTGACATAGGGCTCCCGAAACCCTTCTAAACTCCCAGGTGATACGAGCCCTAGGAGCATCTTTTGTTCTAATATGGGTGACTCTGGGTGGGCTTCTAGATGGGGGCTGGTCACCAGAAAGACCAAGGCATGGTTAGAAGCTTGGACTTTTCACCCATACCCCGCCTCTCCATTCTCCAGAGAGGTGAGAGAGACTGCAAGTGAAATTAAATTGATTGTTCCTACATGAGTGTGCCTCCATAAAATCCCAGTGGTACAGGGTGCAGAGAGTACACAGGTGGGTGAACACACCCATCCTTACCAGGAAGGTGAGGCACCCAACTCCACCGGCACAGAAGCTCCTGCACTTGGGACCCTCACAGGCCTTGCCCTATGTATATTTTTCATCTGGCTATTCATCTATATCCTTCATCATATCCTTTAATAAACTAGTAAATGTAAGTAAGTGTTTCCTTGAGTTCTGCCAGCCACTCTAGGAAATTAATCGAGCCCCAGGAGGTGGTTATGGAACCTTTGATCTGTAGCCAAATCGGACAGAAGCTGTGGATAACTGGGGGGCTTACTACTTGCAATTGGCATCTGGAGCGAGGTAGGAGCAGGCTTGTGGCACTGAGCCCTCAACCTGTGGGATCAACACTATCTCCAGGCAGATAATGTTACAGCTGAGTCAAATTGTAGGATGCTCAGCTGGTGTCTGAGAGAACTGCTTGATGGGAAAAACCTCCACACATTTGGGAACCAGAAGTGCAGAAGTGAAATGTTCTACGCGAGTAGTAAAGGAGGAACGCAGGGAAGAAACACACAGTAGGGAAGAACTGAGCTTTTCTCTGTGTGGGGGGATCTCTCGTGTTTTTGATAACAGCCATCCTAACAGGTGTGAGGTGATACCTCTGTGGTTTTGACTTGCATTTCCCTGATGATTGATGCTGTTGAACACCTTTTCATGTATTTGTTGGCTGTCTGTATGCTGCTGCTTTTAATTGTAGCTCAACACACTCTGAACTGTGGAATATCCTAGACAGAAGTATGGTGGGAATAAACAGCAAGAGTCCAGGGGGAAAGCCTTGGGTGTCTGGAGACCATGCAATGGCAATAATGGCCTAGCACAGTGATTTTCATCTCAGGTGAGGGAGTGGGAGCAGGTAGCGCATGAAAGGCAGGTTTATCGAGTCAGTCATCCATACAAACCACAGAAAGCAAAGCCCCACATAAGATTCTTGGCCTCTTCAAGACACAGGGGAGGTGGGGTGAGAGAGCATTGCACAGGGTCAGCTTAGAGAAGGTTGAGAAGCAGTGTCTTTGACTCTTTTTGAAAAGCTGCAGTGCAAGGAGAAACATTTGGTTGATGTTTATTGATGTCAAAGAGAACTGGAAATGTGAAATGGCAGATGCAGATGAGATTTCTTTGAGAAGAACCCCCAGCTGAAGGGAAGGTTTTCATTTACCATCTGTCTTCCACTTCCATGGAGAAGAGAAGCCGGCCACTGGATGGACCGGCCACACCCATAAAGTTGAGGGCGGGAGGGCCTGGAAGGTGTGTACCGGGCAGTTTTTCAGCAGCTGCTCCTGTGGGACTTCAGAGACACTCCCTTCAGAATACCTAGGGTGAAGGGTCCTCATTGCCCCCACCCTGGGGCAGGAGGGCTGTTCACATTATCCTCTAGGAGGCCACGCCTCATGAGTTCCAGATGCACACCTCTGGAATTGTATGGTGTGGTTCTGCTCTTTCCTCCTCGGAGTTTGCTGGGGCATTCTATACAATGGTGGCTTTCCCCTGGGTGGTCGTGTCTTCCCTGCTCCGGCTGGGCCTAGGCTGGCAAGGACATTCTGTGTTCTTTTCCTGTTTCCCCATGTAACACCCCAGTGAGTTCTTGTTAGGGGATGACGCTAACTTGTAGCCAAGTCACTTCAACTCTAGAAAACAAAACTTGGTCAACTGAAAAGTTACTGAATATAGTTCTGATACTCATTTATTCCTCTAGTCTGACAATTTTTTTTCCTGGCTGGATGATAATTCACTATGATTATAGATGAAAGGTTGAGGATTGTAGTAAGTGAGAGTATAGAGACTACAGCCAGATTTCCGGAGTTCAAATCCCACCTCTGCCGATATTAGCTGTGTGAACGTCAGCATGTTACTTTTGCTCTCTGTACCTCAATTTCCTCATCTGTAAGGTGGGGATAATATTATGAGCTTTTGAGGACTTATACGAGTTAATGTGCTGTTGTTATTATTATTAAATGAGAGCCATGATTAACTAAATAAATATGTACAATTATTATTAAACCAAAAAGATTACCTCACAGGCTTCTCAGTAGCACCGTTACCTTATATGGGGTAATGTTTTAGTCTGTGACTGAAATGTTGAGGATTACAACCTAAAAGCAGCTTCCCCATTGACTCAAAAGTCACTATCCCTTGTCTCCAGATGAGCAGATTCTTTCTGGCTTTGAAAGAAAAATGAAAAGGAAAGAACGGATTTCTTTTGTGGAGCTGGAGGCTTTCCAGAAGTTCACGGTCATGCTTTAAGTTGATGAATGGCTGAATTGCCAGTGGAGACTCAGACAGGTGGGGACTGCTGGGACGTTAAAATAAAATGATAGAAAATGAAGACAATTCAGCTTGAGTTTCCACAGGGGCATTTGATCTGACCAGAATCCTTTCCAGAGCAAATGAGACCAGAGTGAGCTGACACCTGTAACAACACCGTCGGCTGTCATGGCCTGAAGGGCGGCCACTGCAGATGGAGAAGGAAATAAACTGTGCTGGGGGAGGACAGACAAAGGAGAGATGCAGGCCTGGGGACTGAATTGCTTTGTGCCACTTTTGAGATGACAATAGGTTAAAAAAAAAAAAAAAAAAAAAGGCCAGCACAACATAAAACAGGAAGAGAAGAGGCTCCCTGTCTGTAAAGATGATGATCTGGTCCTGCATGGGTTGGGTCTGGACTCGTCAGTGTTGGAGTCATGTATGGCCCACCTGGGTCTGGCCTCTTCAGTGGAAGGTGGTGGTGGCAGTGGGCAGGATGCCCTGACCCTCACTCTGACCCCCACTTCCACCTTGGGGGCTGCTCCAGGAGAGCACCAGGCTCCAAACTGAGGGAGGTGAACTCATTTTCATGAAGCCAAAACTCTGACACTTTATGAAAATTTAAAAATAATAACACATGTGATTTGAAGAGAGCTTAGGAAAAATAGAAAACAAAAGAATAAATGCTTGCCCTGAGCAGTATGGCTTAGTTGGTTGGACATCATCCCACAGAGCAAAAGGAAGCTGGTTCATTCCTGGTCAGAGCACATGCCTGGGTTGCGGGCTCAGTCCCCAGTTGGGGCACATGTGAGATCGATCTTTCTGTCTCCCATAGATGTTTCTTTCCCTCTCTTTCTCCCTCCCTCCTCTCTAAAAATAAATAGAACTCTTAAAACAAGAATAAATTTCTTCAAATCTAACTACCTATAGCCAACATTTATTAAGAGTTTGGTGTGTTTTCTTCTAGAATGTAAAAATAAAGTCCAGAGTGATTTGACTTTTGAAAAAAATTTAGTTCTTATTATATCTTACTTAATATTATTTCATAATCACTCTGCCTTGTATTACAAAATTTTATAGATCTAATCAAATGGCTGTATAATAGTCTATCAAATAGATTCATTATATGAGTAAGTTAATTAAAATTATTTTATGAAAGGACATTTTTAATATTTCTATTTTTACTAGTATAAAGAATGCTACAATGAAGTTTTTAAATAACTGCTTCATTGCAATACAATTCAAGCACCAAAAAATTTACTTTTTAAAGTGTACAACTGAGTAGTTTTTAGCATATTCACAGCTGTGTAACTATCACAGTATCTAATTCTAGAATATCTTCATTACCACCCCCCAAAAACCCATACCCATTTTTCCCTCTCTTTTGTCCTGGAAAACTACTAATCTACTTTCAATACTATGGGCTTACCTTCTTTGAACAGTTCATAATGGAACCATATAATACATGGGCTTTTGTGTCTGGCTTCTTTCACTTAGCATAATATTTTCAAGGTTCATTTATGTTATAGCATGTATCATTACTGCATTCCTTTTTATGGTCAAACCATATTCTATTGTATAAATATACCACATTTTGTTTATCCATTCATCAGAAGATGGACATTTGGACTATTTTCACTTTTTGGGCTATTATGAATAATGCTGCTATGAACATTCATGTACAAATTTTTGTTTGGGCATATATTCTCAATTATGTTGGGGATATACCTAGCAGTGGAATTGTTGGTTTATATGAAAACTCTATTTAAGTTTAAATTCTGTTTAAGTTTTGAGGAAATACCAAACTGTTTTCTAAAAGTGCTTTACCCTTTTATATTCCTATCATCAATGTATGAGGTTTCCAATTTCTTTCTGTGACTTCTGGCCAAGATGGAGGCATAGGTAGATATAATTTGCCTCCTCACACAAAGAAGGACAAAAACAAATTTAAAAACAAAAAATAGCCAGAACTGCCAGAAAATTGAACTGTGTGGAAATCCAACAACCAAGGAGTTAAAGAAGAAACATTTATCCAGATTGGTAGGAGGGGTGGAGATGGGCAGCCGGGGCAGAGAGGGTGTGTGACAAGGCAGTGGCTGGTGCACTAGGCGGTCCCACATTTGCATGCAGATAAACCAGGAGGAACAACTGGGGGATCGAAACAGACTGCATAACCCAGGGTTCCAGCATGGGAAAAGAAAGCCTCAAAACCCCTGGCTGTAAAAACATGTGGGGGTTGTAATGATAGGAGAAACTCCCAGCCTCGCAGGAGAGTTCACTGGAAAGACTCACAGGGTCCTAGAACATACACAGACCCACCCACTAGGGAATCAGTACCAGAAGGGCCCAATTTGCTTGTGGGCAGTGGGGAAGTGACTGAAAGACAGATGACAGCTGGGCAAGCAGCATTGTTCCCCCTCACATCGCACTCCCACATACGGCACCACAATGCAGTGAAGTGGGTTGCCCACCCTGGCAAATACCTAAGGTTCTGCTTCTTACTATGTAGCAAGTGTGCTGAGACAAAGAAATGTGGCCCAAATGAAAGAAGAGATCAAAGCTCCAAAAATAGAACTAAGGATGAAGAGATAGCCAACCTATCAGATGCAGAGTTCAAAACACTGGTAACTAGTATGCTCACAGAAATGGCTGAGTATGGTAGTAAAATGGAGGAAAAAGTGAAGGCTATGAAAAGTGAAATAAAGAAAACTATATAGGGAACCCACAGTGAGGGGAAGGAAACCAAGACTCAAAGTAACAATTTGGAGGACAAAGAAGAAATAAACATTCAACCAGAACAGAATGAAGAAACAAGAATTTTTTAAAAATGAGAGGCTTAGGAACCTCCAGGACAACTTTAAATATTCCAACATCTGAATCACAGGGGTGCCAGAAGGAGAAGAGGAAGACCAAGAAATTGAAAACTTATTTGAAAACATAATAAAGGAGAACTTCCAATCTGGCAAAGGAAATAGATTTCCAGGAAGTCCAGGATGCCCAGAGAATCCCAAAGAAGTTGGACCCAAGGAAGCACGCATCATAATTACATTACCCAAGATTAAAGATAAGAAGAGAATCTTAAAAGCAGCAAGAGAAAAGGAGATAGTTACCTACAAAGGAGTTCCCATAAGACTGTTAGCTGATTTGTCAAAAGAGACCTTGCAGGCAAGAAGGGACTGGAAAGAAGTATTCCAAGTCATGAAAGGCAAGGACCTACATCCAAGATTACTCTATCCAGCAAAGCTATCATTTAGAATGGAAGGGTAGATCAAGTGCTTTCCAGATAAGGTCATATTCAAGGGGTTCATCATCACCAAGCCCTTATTTTATGAAATGTTAAAGGGACTTGTCTAAGAAAAAGAAGATGATCAAAAATATGAACAGTAAAATGACCACAAACATCAACAACTGAACCTAAAAAACAAAAACAAAAATGAACTAAGGAAACAACCAGAACAGGAACAGGTTCACAGAAATGAGATCACATGGAGGGTTAATAGTGGGTACAGGGATGGGAGAGAATGGGGAAAAAGATACAGGGAATAAGAAGTATAAACGGTTGTTACAAAATAGACAGGGGTAGGTTAAGAATAGATAGGAAATGTAGAAGCTAAAGAACTTATATGTACAACCCATGGACATGAACTAAGGTGGAGGTATGCTGGTGGGAGCAGTGGTGCAGGGTGGAGGGGAATAAAAGGGGGAAAATGGGACAACTGTAATAGCATAATCAATAAAATATATTTAAAAATACTTAACAGTTGAGTTGTTTGTTGTTGTTGCTATAACTAATGTAATTGTCTAAAAATTGAGAAAACCATAAAATGATTTATCTCATTGTTGAAAATGATTCATCTCATCTATTGAATATCTCCTCTGTGCAAAGTGGTATAGAGGGCAGTGGAGAAAAAGGAGGGGAAAGAGACACAAAGAATGACAATAGCCCCATTGTGCTCAGGACTCACATCCAGGCCTGTACAAGGAAAGCTTCTGATGTTTGTAAGGAGCACTCTCATAGTGATCTGCATGGGTGTCCTCCCAAAGAGCAGACAAGATGTCAACCCTACTGCACTGATGAAGGAACCAACGCAAAGGTAAAATGACTTGCCCAGGGTCACAAGGCTAATGAGGCAAGGTATCAGTCAACTCAACATTTATTGAGTAGCCTTATGTGCTAGGCACTGATCTGGAGATCTATATCAGTGATGAACAAGGAGCTTGCATTCTGGTTGAGGGGAGACAGACACAATCAGTTCAACAAATGGATAAAGAAAAACTTCATGGATAGGATAGAGGAACAGCTTTATCTAGTGCATC
This sequence comes from Anoura caudifer, assembly GCA_004027475.1. Classification (NCBI taxonomy): domain Eukaryota; kingdom Metazoa; phylum Chordata; class Mammalia; order Chiroptera; family Phyllostomidae; genus Anoura; species Anoura caudifer. Next base: position 177,140 of record PVKU01000183.1, read on the forward strand.
AGAGTTCTGTGAAAGAGTCAACTGTATGTGTGTGTATGTGCAAATAACTGACAACAAATGACAAACAAATACATAAATATTTGTTATAAGAAATCGGCTCATGCAATTATGGAGGCTGAGAAGTCCCAAGATCTGCAGGTGGCCAGCTGGAGACCCATAGAACTGCTGGTAAGATTCTAGTTAGAGCCCAAAGGCTTCAGTACGAGGAGAGCTGATGCATGCATTCCTGCCTTCAAGTTGGCAGGCTCAAAATCCAAGAAGAGCCAATGTTTCAGTTTGAGTCCAAAGGCTGGAAAAGACCGATATTCTAACTTGAACAGTCAGGTAGGAGGAAATTCCCTCTTACCCGAGGGAGGAAGGGAGGGAGGGTCAGTCTTTTCATTCTATTCAGACCTTCCATTGATTAAGCGAGTTCCACTCATATTAGGGTGGGCAATCTGCTTTACTCAGTCTACCAATTCAAATGTTAATCTCATTGCAAAACACTTTTACAGACACACCCAGAATAATGTGTAACCAAATATCTGGTTGCCGGATTGCCTAGACAATTTAACTATCATTCCTAGGGTTGATGATGACCTCATTGAGGCAGTAACATCTGGGCTAAGAGAGTGAATATTTGAGGAAGAGATTTTTTAAAAAGATTTTATTTATTTTTAGAGAGAAGGGAAAGAGAGGGAGAGAAGCATCAATGTGCAAGAGATGCTTGCCTCTCACCTACCCCCAACTGGGACCTGGCCTACAATGCAGGCATGTGCCCTGGCAGGGAATCAAACTGGAGACGTTTGGTTCAAAGGCTGGCACTCAATCCATTGAGCCGCACCAGTCAGGGCTGAGGAAGAGATTTTGAGCTAGAGGGAATAACAAATTCTGAGGTGAGAATGATGTCAAAGATTCCAGGAACAGCAAAAAGACCAGTGTAGTTGCAGAGGGGTAAGAAAGGAAATGATCAGTAGGAAAGGAAGCTGGAGATGAGGGAGGGACCAGGTTGTGTGAGGTTGGTAGACCATTATTAAAAGTTTGGTCTTTATTCTGAGTAGAATGGGAAGGCATTGGAGTGATAGGAGAAAGATGAATATGATGAAATGGAAAGGGTATGTGGTGTGTGCCTGTGTGTGTATTGGGGGAGGAGGACCAGTTGCAAAGTCCAGATGATGGCAGCTTGAATTAGGGTGGTGGCTGTAAGGGTGATGGCCGGAGGTTGGATGTGTTTTGGAAGTAGAGCTTGTAGAATTCAGTGGACTGAATGTGAGATGAGAAGATAAGAGATGAATCAAATATTACTCTGAGATTTTGGCCTGAGCAATTGGACAAATGGTGGTATCATTTATCAGGATGGGAAATGTATGCTGGGGCTGTGGGGTGAGGAGTGGAGTTTGGGAGAAAATTAGAAATTCTCTTTTGGCCTCGTTAGTTTGTTACTTCTGACTAGAACCCAGGCCTTCTAACCAGGACAGTTGTTTTTCCAATGATGCCACCATATTCATTCATTCGAAATACATTTACTGAGCACCTGTGTGCAAAGCCTCTGTCTAGAGGCTGGGGAAACAGCACTGAAAAAGCCAGACACAGCAGAGGTGTCATTGCCAACAGTGCCAGACATCAGACCTAGCAGCTCTTTACTGAGGCTTTGCTGTGTGCCTGGCATTTTGCAGAATACAAAATGAGTCAGGCACATGCCCAAGTTGCCGAATGCTTTCAGATTAATTGGGTAGTTTAGACAGAGAGACAAATAAATAACAATTGATAGACATAAAATAGTTCAAAATGCATTTATTGCATACCTGCTACATTCCAGCAACTATGCTAATCATACTAAGTGCTGGAAGTACAATAATGAATTAAAATGCAGCCCTGGCCCTGCCTGGTGTGGCTCTGTTGGTTGGATTGTTGCCCGTAACCGAAAGGTTTCGGGTTCCATCCGTGGTCCAGGTGCAAATGATTCCCAGTCTGGCGCATCCAGGAGGCAACCAATTGATGTTCCTGTCTCACATCAATCTATCTCTCTCCTTTTCTCTCTCTCTCAAAGCAATGAAGAAAATATCCTCAGGTGAGGATTAAAAAAAAAAAAAAATTCAGTCCTGTTCTTCCAAAGCTCACCTTCAAGTGGAGGAAAAACTAAATGATTTTAGCCCAATGTGGTCAGCGCAGAGCAACAGGAAAGCACAAATATGCTTAGCAGAGGTATTGTCCCCCACTGGGGAGGCTACCTCAAAAAGGCAATAACTCAGTTGACTCTTAAAGGATGAGTCAGACCAAGAAAGAACAAAAGCATTCCTTACTAAGAGGAGAGGACCAGATCCAAACAGTGAAATGCTGTAGAGTTTCAACAGAGAAGTGAATGGATGGCCTTGCATTTTATAGCTTCATATATGTAGATAACGGACTGTTAACATGGGGGTCAGGGGATACAGTGTGGGGGGTG